>OX375868.1:73634603-73742833 GCA_947359475.1 Heligmosomoides polygyrus bakeri
TGTCTTCGAGTTGGGCCACGCTTGATACCATTCGATAGAGCTTTTCATGCTGAATTGAATGGTGTTATTGAGAGTAGGAAAAACTTTAATGCGGGCAATTAAGAGCGAGGAGAACATCGACTGTTGTTGTGCTAAATTGCACGCGCGGGCGTGTTCTGAGCGCGATAACTCTGTCATGTTTGAACCTTTCCGATTGCAGCTTGTAAATTCTGTAAGCAGCAAAATGGTCTAATAGTGCGCCGAAATACAGCAATGTAGCTTATGATAGGACAAAGTTACAGCAGTGCGAAAATGCTGGTTAGCCTTGTGTGACACGATTTTTTCCAATTTCAGTCGACCCCTTCGGGAAGATGCAGAGAGCTAACAACCTAAAAATGCGCCTCCGAGCAGAACGCTTAAGGTTCTTTACGACGACGTGCTCACAACTCTCTAGTTGATTAAACTGCCTTAGCACAAGCTGCCATTTTAGGGCCACGGACACAGCGGTTGAAGTTTCCTTCTCTCCTACTCGCCCATATTTTGGTTTTCGACACTCGCAAAATCCAAAACCTATTGAAATCTTTGGAATTTTCGAAAACGGATGTCGGATTCGTAATCAGCGCCCCAAATAACCCCAAGATGATTTTGTACGAAAAAACTTGGCCATTTTCGAAAATATCGATTTTCGATGACGTCATCGTCCGCGCAGGCTCGGCCTAGGGCGCCCGCGTCCTCGATGGGAAATTGTCAATAAATCGATTTTTCTGAAATTGGTCGAAATTGGTACCATTCGATAGCGTTTTCCATGCCGAACAGAACGGTAAAACTGCTACTATCCAACACTCAAGCCTGGGCGAATAATGGCGCAGAAAATTCAACACTAAAACTCCGCCGCCCTAAAATGGCAGCTGGTGCTAAGGCAGTTTAATCAGCTAAGGAGTTGGGGTGCGAGCAACGATACTCACTCGCAGCCATGCATGCGGTCGCGATGCGTCGCTGCAGGCAGGGCCGCCTGTAGCCGTGGCGAGAACGTGTACGAGTTGCCCGATTCGCCCGGCGTGCTACAGTGCGAAGCCATGTCCCCACCTACCGTCTGAGCTCAGAAGGAGAACTGTGGAACTCGTCGTAATCTTGGGACGGAGGCATCGTCTCCTGTACCTTACTTACCTGTTCCTAGACAATGAAGAAGTAAGGGAATTTCTAAATGACTGTTCAGAAATGGTGTGAAACCTAAGGCAAACGGGTGAGGGAGAGAGAGCTTCAGTTAGGGGTTCAAACTGAACAAAGAAGGTTTTAGCCTGCTAAATGATGGAGAAAATTCTGTTAGAGAAAAAGGATGGAGTCTCGTCTCAAGGAAACATACATGCTCACAGTATGTTGCCCACAGGTATTCTAGAAAAATGGAATGTTCTTTTAGATTACCTCTTCCACTACATTGTCTACTTAATATTAAAGAGCTTCCACCTTCCTGCGAGATTAAGTTTACTTGAAATATTATATTATATTACATGAAAGACCTTTCAAAGACTTTTAGTGAAATCCAAAATCCACCAAAGATCCTACTGTAATATTTGAACCTGTAATCAGGTAAGTTTATTACCAGTCGACAAATCGTGAATTATTGACGGTCTCTGAGCTATTGAATATTAGTATATGGTGAGTGTTTTATGCACTTTACGACTTAGAACCTATGAGAAGAAAACAGGGTGGCAACCGCGGTCATCAATTCAAAGGAATCTGGATCTTCCACAAAAAGCACCATCAAATCAAATTTCTGTAGGCTCGCTAATTTTTTATGCATTCGTTTTCTGAACGCACAATGCACTTTGCTAAACACGTAGCCGTTATAGACAACTCTCGAAACATACTAGACCTACTCTTAAAACGAATATTCCAATTTTATAACAATTGAACATTTCCCATTAACATTCAACTCTAAACTAAAAAAATAAAGCCCTCTTCCTGTAATCACTTCGCATCAATAACCCCTTATCAATAACCTATTATTGAGTTTTGTTTTTGGGTCTTCTTCATCATTCACCTTCACCAGTTCCCCTCCCCGCTTATTTGACATACCTTAGTACTACACACTCAACTGGTGAACACCTGTCCTTATTCTATTTCACTCTTCTAGACATCCTACATTCCTTGTAACCCCGAATGCGCCCAGTCTCGGCGCGTTCACTCAAAGCTCGTCCTTTCCGCCGGCGGAGCAGCGACGACTCCGCCCCAGGCTAGCACGCGCGCGCGACCGCACGCGTCAAAATGAGTATCGCTGCCGCCCCCAAGGAGTTGCGAGCATGCCTTCGTAAAGAATCTTAAGCGTTCTGCTCGCCTGTGCATTTGTAGGCCATTAGCTCTCTCCGTCTGCCCGCAGGGGTCGACTGAATTTGGAAAGAATCGTGTCACGCAAGCCTCACCTGCATTTTCGCACCCCTGTAGCTTTGTCCAATCATAAGTTACATCGCTGTATTTTAGCGCTCTACTAGAAGATTTTGCTGCCTACAAAACTCACAAGCTGCAACCGGAAAGGTTCACAAATGACAGAGTTATCGCGCTCAGAACACGCCCGCGCGTGCAATTTAGCACAACAACAGTCGATGTTCTCCTCGCTCTTAATTGCCCGCATTAAAGTTTTTCCTACTCTCAATAACACCATTCAATTCAGCATGAAAAGCTCTATCGAATGGTATCAAACGCGGCCCAACTCGAAGACATCGATTTTTCGATGACGTCATCGTCCTTCCGCCGCGGCCTCGTCCTCGATGCGAAACAGTCAAAAAATTGATGTTTCCAAAATCGGTCGAAATTGATACCGCTCGATAGCGTTTTCCATGCTGAACGGAACGGTGCCATAGCGAGTTTCGAAGACTCAAGTCTGGGCGAGTAGGAGCGCAAGAAACTCTAACCGCTAGGTTTCGCCGCTCTAAAACGGCAGCTGAGGCTAAGGCAGTTTGGGCAGCTGAGGAGCTACGAGCACGTCGTCGTAAAGTACCTTAAGCGCTCTGTTCGCGTACGCATTTTAAGGCCGTTAGCTGGTGGCGTGTTCTCACAGTGGTCCACGGAAATCGGAAAGAAATGCTTCACACAAGCCTCACCTGCATCTTCGCACCCCTATAACATTGCTCCCTCCTACGCTAAACCATTCTGCTTTGGCGTGCTAGCAGACCGTTCGACTGCCTACAAGACCTACAAGCTGCAACCTGAACGGTTCAACTTGACAGAGCTATTGTGCTCCAAAGACGCCCGCGCGTGCAATTTGCGAGCGGTCGCCCCCCTCGATTGAAAGGTTCGATTCTGTATGCATTGTTAATGGCGCACTCCAAAGGCTCGTTGGACAGCCTTGGAGCAATTCCTGAATAGGGCGGCAAGAAATTTCTGATAAAACTCCCCAAACGCTCAGTCTACAAGCTCTCCCCCCCTCTCGATTGAAAGGTTCGATTCTGTATGCATTGTTAATGGCGCACTCCAAAGGCTCGCTGGACAGCCTTGGAGCAATTCCTGAGTAGGGCGGCAAGAAATTTCTGATAAAACTCCCCAAACGCTCAGTCTACAAGCTCTCCCCCCCCCCTCTCGATTGAAAGGTTCGATTCTGTATGCATTGTTAATGGCGCACTCCAAAGGCTCGCTGGACAGCCTTGGAGCAATTCCTGAGTAGGGCGGCAAGAAATTTCTGATAAAACTCCCCAAACGCTCAGTCTACAAGCTCTCCCCCCCCCCCCTCGATTGAAAGGTTCGATTCTGTATGCATTGTTCACGGCGCACACCAAAGTTTCGCTGGGACAGATTGGAACTAATCCTGAGTGGGATGGCGGGGAATTTCTGATAACATTCTCCAAACGGCTCGAAATAGTCTTGAAAACGTCGCAGTTCCCAGTGAGAGAAGATAGAAGCACAGGGGACATGCGCTCGCCCACTCGATTGATAGGTTAGGTTCTGTGTGCATTGTGCACGGCGCACTCTTGGGGCATTCCTGGCATGACAGAGCGCTGGCGACGTACGCCATCTTGGAGATACTCCGAAAGCACGCATATCCTGGGAAATAAGCTGCTTTAATCGCCCGTCCAGCCAATTTTAGACCACCCATCGCGAAAATACGGGTGTTCCGGTTAAGTTTCACACATGTTTGTGTAGATCTCGAAGAGGCGAATCGAATGGTACCAACCTTTATTCAAAAAACCTAAAACTGAAGGAGTTATGAGCGTGCCACGCTTTGCGACGCTATGTTGGCGTTTTTTCGCCCACTTTTGACCGTGCGGCGCGAGCGGTATTGTACGTACCTAAGAAGTGGTCCACCAGGCTTCAGTAGTGAGATTGTAAGTATTCGTGAAGCTATGTAGTACATATGACACTGAATTTTGGGGCGGTCATCTTTACATGGACACTCAGTGCGTGATCCCCGGAAATCTTCTGAATGTGGGCAACTTCCGGATACGTTTTCTGGAGTTGCACAAGCAATAGATAATCAAACACCAAAAGTGGTCATTAGAAAGCAAACTAGGAACATCGCAATGTTTGAGGAAAACTAATTATTCCACAAATCGCATCGCAATGGCAAACCGTTTTCTACCATTGTTCATGACCCGATCTTTATAAACTTACCTAGATGAGGGACTCGCTAAGGCGGGACCCCCACGGTGAGGCCCGCGCATTGGGGAAACGAACCATTGGAGTTTGCTTTTACTTCTCCATATTATTCAGGTACAATTATAAAAAACAACTACTTCTTCGGTACACCCATTTGTCGAGTGACCATACCGTATAGTTCAGACGAATGGAAAGTGATCTTCGTTTTCCTGTGCAAGCAAAGATCTCAGCAGGATACTTTTAGTTGCTACAAACCTTGAATGAAATTAATGGAACAGCGCTTAGGCCTTGCTTCTATTATACCTCTTCCTGTGCACGATCGTCATTCCTGAGAAAGGCGCTCTCTTATTCTAAAGTTCTCTACCTCTTTTTCAAATTGTCTCACGTCATCACTTCACAGATGATTTTTGCATTTGCTTTCTAACAAGGCATCTAAATTTTGATCAAATTCCGACCACGTGTTCCAAGATTCAAACCATAAAGCTCCATGACACAAATTCTTACTTTTCTGCTGTCACGAAAAGTGGCTCATATTCTTCAGTTTTTGGCGGTCATATCTTATACTACATATGCTTTTAAAAGTACGTGTTTTTGTCTACGTAACTGTATCCAAACCTGTGAATTCGTGGGGTAAAATTATAAACAATAGCAAGAGCATTCAAGGCACTAAAACGGCGAGAACTTTCCTTACAACCAAGCCTGGCACCTTTCAGTCTGGATCTACAGTTTCCTCCACGTTCGATTCCCCTTCTGATTAAAAGTGGCACTCCTACACCATACATTTGCAAACGGTGGCGTGCAATAGGAGCAAAGCCCCCGAGAGAGAGGGGTAAAGCAAGATGTTGCAGTTGACTCCAACAATTGGACACTTCCACAATTTCACGATATACGCACAAATTTCCTCTAGGATTTTGTAGAACATCAGCGGTATTGTCTGTATGGATTTTGCTACACTACAGAACACTTTCTATTATAACCACTTTGTTTCGTGTAACGTAATCCTAATCACTTACGGAACCTGTCGAGGGAGAGCCGCAGCGCTCTTGTCACCACACCGGCTCCGGTCGCCCTTGGTCTAGCAGGACAGGAAAGAGGAGGAAAGCAAGTTGGTCAGACCGCTCACCAGCTGAACTGCCACCAGTCTGCCCTGCTAGCTCCATCTTCTGACTTTGGCCCAGTCGAGTCTCAGGCGCCTGCTTGATAGGACACGGTATCGTGACTCATAGGAGTCACTCCAAGCAATCCAAACGGAAGCTGGATGGAGTTAAAACTGATAAGCACGATGGTTTTCCGCATTTCCTCCAATCTTTCAGACTATTGAAAAGTTACATTTTGTCATTCCTGATCACGGAATGGTGAATTTAGAGACGAGCAGCGGAATGTAGCTCGTTTCCACAAAGAGTACCTGCCGCACCACTGCAGGATAAGCTAGCCCCCAATCCGAAGGCAGGCATGAGATTAATTTGGCAGTCTAGGGAAGCTTGTGGTGAATCCGCGGATGGGGGAATCATCACAAGCTCAGATTCACCACCGTCCATTGCAAGTCCGTGAGCTTCACCACTAGGCTAGTAATGGTTGTAGCTTGTGGAATGTCATGGTTAAAAATGAGCGCCTCGAACTTTGACCTCCTGCAATTTGCCATATGAAGTGCGTGCTGCACATGCTGGTCCGTGTGGAGAGTTCTCCGTGGGCGACCAGCTAGATGCTACTACTACAGAGAGTGAACAGGCATTTAAGTGCTTTACATAGCCTTCAATATTATCCAGACAATCCATTCTCAATCAACTGCACCCTCGAACACGCTCATGATGCACTGTGACCACTGAGATTCCCAGTTCTCTGCAAAGTCTGGTAGAAGCAGTAAGCAGGGAAGTGGAAAAAGCGCTGGAGAAGTAGTGGCAATTACTTAGAATGAGGAAGAAATGAAGCACACGTATCGTGACGGACACGAATGGCGGCTGCATGGAGGAACGAGATACACAGGCTGTTGTCCGGGAGACATGATATCGTTTTTTCCATTATCGTTTTTTGACTGGTGGAGGAGTCCGCTCTTCTTGTGTGGTTGCGCCAATTCAAACTGCTTTCAATGCCTTGCAAAAACTCGAAGCACGTAGCTATGTTTAAGTCCAAATGCAAAGCATACAGCAAATGTTGCTTTCCTCGCCGCCTGAGGCCTTTCCCAGGTACTTTTCGAGGTAGACCAGCATTACGGACGGCTTCGACTTGCACGAGAAGAACAAGGATGTAGTGCCGTAGGCGAGCTTCGCGCAACTTGTATCAGAGCGACACCGCAACTCTGTAGTGTATGATGTTGCTATAGCGCGTAACTCAGGTTCTCAGTTTGGGGCTCCGCCACACTGAGCCGGCTTTCGTCTCGTTTTGTTATCATCCAGCACTGGCCCATGCGTAGCTAGCTAGCGCTCTACCCTTCTACATACTTTTGATTGAAGGTGCTCAGGTATCGTTTTGCTTCAGAGCACCGCAGTTAGCGAGCAGTGTTTGGAACAGACTGCACTCACGAGTGCATACAGTCCAAATTCAGGCTATCTATCAGAGGGATTGTCGGTCCAAGACGCATCAGAGATGTGACTTGTGAGAGCTCATTGCCATTGATGTCAATGGGTCCATCCTCGTTCACGGTAGTGATCAAGTGTTCGTTTTTTACATTCGCTTACGAACCGATCCTGTACCTGTCGTTCGAGTTCCCTTTTGCCCTCACATGCAAACGTAACGTCATCAGCATACAGCAGCGTCAAATGAGTAAGCTTCTTAAGGTCATTCGAAATGCATTCATTACGACAATAAAAATGAGCGTAGAGTTCGCTTTGGCGAACACCGATGGAAATAGGAAACTTCGTCAATAAGGCGACTAGCGCTAGCACTCGACTCTTTGGATAAGAGTAGAGAACATGCACGCACTCAATAACCTCTTCATGAATGCCGTGGCGTCGCAACGTGCATCATATAGCGTTTCTCGGTACATGATTAAATATTTTCTTGAGATCGGCGTAAGCTAGTGGCAGAGGCTTCAGCCTTTCGTGGCATCTCTTTACCAGAAAACATAACATGTCTGACAATGTCGGTTCCATGAAGATGAGCTGTGAAAGCTTGCAGCAGTTTGATGTAGATAAAGAGGCAAGGATTAGGTCGGGTACACAATTAGACCATTTTGTAGAACAGCAGGTAGTTGAACCCTGACGATCAGGAATGAGTGGGTTGGCTATTTGATGAGTAATAGCTTTGTTTACACATGCCTATTCTAGAATGCTTTCTATTCCAGGTTTTGATCACGGCGATGACCCCTGAACACAGGCCGAAATGAAATCTGTGACATCTGAGGCCACCGGTACAAATAAGCAAATATCCAGTAATCGGAAGAAATCGGGATGCCGACATGTACCAACCATTTCTCAAAAAACCTCAAATTGGAGGAATTCGAGCACGCAACGGTTTACGACGGCCGACAACTCGTCCGCGATTGCCTTTCGCAACGGAGCGCAAGCTTTAAATTTCGAAAGTTTTCATGGCTCCCTTTGAACAATGCATAGCAAACGATAGAGCTCGAGCTCCTGAGCTCGAATATGTCCTTGGTTTTTGAAATCAACGAATCTTAGGCGAGTTATATCCGAAAGACGCAAAAGCCGGGAAATTGAAGCTTTTTCGGGGTTCGATCAAACGATACAGCCATAACTGTGGTCCATCCTGCAGTTAAGCTGTGTTTGCCTGTTTTGCTTTTATTTGTGTAACTTTTCTGAAGTGAGGAAAGGGTTGTGTCAGAAAGTAAAAGCTCGACATGTACAGGTCGTGGCTGGGAACAGATTCTGTTCACAGATGCGAAGCTGTTCACCGTGGAGCAGGCGCACAATCGCCAATATGATAACATCTGGTATACAGAGGCTCCAAGTAGCTCTGCTATCGTCGAACACCGCCAGGACCCACAATCGGCCATGGTTTGGGGCGGAATCATCCCTCTGGCAGGACTCCTCCGGTTTTCGTTGATAAAGGTGTGAAAATCGAAAAAGATGTGCACCAGCGAGACATTCTCGAGCCCGTAGTTCTTCCTTGGGTCCAGTAGCAGTTCGGTGATGCCCATTGGACGTTCCAACAGGACTCTGTACCCGAACATATGGCGAAGAGAGAACGCAGGCGTGGTGCAAGGCCAATTTCCCCGATTTCGCCTTCGGAATGGCCGCCGTATTCTCCGGATTTGAATTCGATGGACTATAGTGTGTGGACATTTTCAATACTAGGGTCTGCTTCAAGCGTCACCGCAGTCTCCAGTCCCTGAAGGAATCCTAGCGCCAGGAGTGGGAACGATTGTTTCCTGAAGATGATCTACCTTAATGTTTGTATTATTGTAATTTAGTTGTTGTTTTCTCGAATTGTTGGTTGTTTTATAATTATAACAAAAACAATCTTGTCCACGTTATTTTGGTGCACCCTGTAGATAAGTCATACGTAAGTGCAACGCAGAATTACGATTTTATAGTTTACGAGTGATGTATTCCATCCACATACATCGAAGTACAGGACAGTTACTGTGTGGTGTGTTAGGTAACGGCAGACAGTGGGAATGTGTTATTTGTATGGATTGTATGAACTTCCTCGATATGTTTACGCCGGCTACAAAAGAGCTAATAAATGGGTATGTCTGTTATTGGATAACTGTCGGAATGGATATTGTCAACCGCGCGCGAGCAGCGCCAAATAAAAGCGCTAGTGGGACTCACTCGTCACTCACAACATGCTTTCTATCCTCGCGGTAAGTGCGCATCACAGAACCATCCCTATCATCGGGATTATGGTTCTACTACGTAATCTTTTCCTTTAGGTGGTATGTCTTTTCGTCGCTAACATTCACGCCCAAGGTGAGGAGTCATGTATACCGCTGCTATCCTGTCTTTCGCAGAAAATGCGGTTAACATTGATGAGAAGAAATGATGTATCGATATTTCAGTCGAAAAATGCCGCCTAGACGAAGAATACCGAGAGATTTATCAGGAACTCCACCAGCGGGTTAACAGAGGCTTGGTCAGTTTATTTATTACCCGTATAACGCATAAATCAATGTCCACTAAATTCTATTATTTACAAATCGTAATCATCTATTTGAATCCTTGCTTGTACGGCTACTCTGATTCTACTGATTTTACTGAATAGTTAATTCTTCAGGTATGGTACGAAGGAATGGAAAAGCACGCCAAAGAGGAGGCACTCGCTCCTGGCAGTAAGACGGGTGATAGGTCTCCATACGTCAAGGTTGATGGAGAATTGTATGTGAAAAAAACATGTTGGAAAGCTGTTTTCAGCATCAACGTAAACTTGTTTAGGACCTTCTCCAAAGATGACGGGAGAGATCTGACAGCTAAGGTGCAGGAGGTTCTTCGCAAGAAATTCATCAGGGGTCTATCAAAGAAGGTAGCAATATTCTAAAAATTTATGAGCTGGTAGAGAGCAACTGCAAGTTGTGTACCACAGTGACTCAAAGGGAACCTTGTGCTCCTATATTTGCTGAGATAGTTCTGTGAAAAAGCTCATGCCGCGAATTGCTCAGGTGAGAGGACTGAGCTCGAACACTCCGTACGCATGCAACGGCGTGTACAACACCGAAGGTGCTGAGGACAAGCTCACTGTTGTTTGCCTTTACAACAAAGGATCGTCTTCCTGAGTGTACGTAGCAAAGTAGCAACTTTGGTGCTTCCTGGTGATGTTTTCGTTTAAGGATTGGAACTTCTGAATGGAACATCTATCCGCCGATATGCCGTCGTCAAAGACGTCTACAGCCACTATTCTCCAGTAATTTTCACACGAGTCAAATTTTTTTCTGATAAAGAAGTTTGATGTTTAGCCAGCATGTTAGTGAAAATGTCCGTGTTATTAACATGTCTATGAAATGCAATACACCGTAGAAAAATAGAAAATTGAAAAGAATATTAATAATGGAGGGTTTTCGTTTCAGAGCCTTGCAGTGTGCGTTAGCAGCAAAATTTCCATGTCTGTTCTTGGTGTACCTATTAATAAATAAGCAAATAAAGGCAAATAAGCAGATAAACAAATATATATCTATCTTCACGTCAAATTCGACACTTTTCAAATTAAATTGGACAAAATATAATAGCATTGCCTTGTCCCATTGGAACCAAAGTTCGCTACACACAGAGCAGGTGGCGGTTACAAAAGACGCACGGAAATCCTTAGAAAGACGTGCACAGCACTTCAGTTTAAGCGATATACATCGAAAGTTTTACTCAAGTCTGGCGGATTCGTCACAAAGATCGACTATATGCAGTTCATGTTAGGATCGTGCCGTTTACTGGTGTTCGTTGCTTGTTTTTGTATTGATCTAGTTCTATTTCGCGTCTGCATTTTACATCGTAATAAACATAGACATAAGCATAAACATAAACAAAACATCCTCCAATTCAAATGCGTTTTCCAAATCAAGCTAGAGGCTCTACATGCTTTAGACCATTAAAAGAAGAGATCACGCCATGCACTTGACTAGGTCGTCGCGATTTTTAATCGATTGATAGAGGAAGTTATGTTTACGTGGAGTAACACAAAGTTAAACGGTACAACAAAGACAATTTTAAAAAACACACGTAACCCCGCACTATGTACCGTGTGTGTTGGTAATGTTGTCAAGTAAGCAACATTTACATAAAAATCGTGGCGTCATGTAAATACGTGATCTCTCCTTTTAATTGTAATACACCAAATGTCCTTTGCCTTCTGTGTTCAAATGTAAATTTAAATTGTAATTTTTATTTTATTCAAATTTTCATAAAATTTCAAGCATTGTATCCACTTATTGGGGCAGGTGAATTTAAAAATTTTAGCGGAGATTTTCACTGACAGAAAATTGTTCTAACGGTCTCGGAGGATCCATTTTAGGGTGTAGGAAGGTCGTTTCGATTTGGAATATGTTCATTCTGCAAGCGTCAAGCTTACCTAGAAGACTGTTGAAAAGTTCAACTGTCCACTTTGGCTTAGAATTGCATACAGTTACATTTTGTCATTCCTGATCACGGAATGGTGAATTTAGAGATGAGCAGCGGAATGTAGCTCGTTTCCACAAAGAGTACCTGCCGCACCACTGCAGGATAAGCTAGCCCCCAATCCGAAGGCAGGCATGAGATTAATTTGGCAGTCTAGGGAAGCTTGTGGTGAATCCGCGGATGGGGGAATCATCACAAGCTCAGATTCACCACCGTCCATTGCAAGTCCGTGAGCTTCACCACTAGGCTAGTAATGGTTGTAGCTTGTGGAATGTCATGGTTAAAAATGAGCGCCTCGAACTTTGACCTCCTGCAATTTGCCATATGAAGTGCGTGCTGCACATGCTGGTCCGTGTGGAGAGTTCTCCGTGGGCGACCAGCTAGATGCTACTACTACAGAGAGTGAACAGGCATTTAAGTGCTTTACATAGCCTTCAATATTGTCCAGACAATCCATTCTCAAACAACTGCACCCTCGAACACGCTCATGATGCACTGTGACCACTGAGATTCCCAGTTCTCTGCAAAGTCTGGTAGAAGCAGTAAGCAGGGAAGTGGAAAAAGCGCTGGAGAAGTAGTGGCAATTACTTAGAATGAGGAAGAAATGAAGCACACGTATCGTGACGGACACGAATGGCGGCTGCATGGAGGAACGAGATACACAGGCTGTTGTCCGGGAGACATGATATCGTTTTTTCCATTATCGTTTTTTGACTGGTGGAGGAGTCCGCTCTTCTTGTGTGGTTGCGCCAATTCAAACTGCTTTCAATGCCTTGCAAAAACTCGAAGCACGTAGCTATGTTTAAGTCCAAATGCAAAGCATACAGCAAATGTTGCTTTCCTCGCCGCCTGAGGCCTTTCCCAGGTACTTTTCGAGGTAGACCAGCATTACGGACGGCTTCGACTTGCACGAGAAGAACAAGGATGTAGTGCCGTAGGCGAGCTTCGCGCAACTTGTATCAGAGCGACACCGCAACTCTGTAGTGTATGATGTTGCTATAGCGCGTAACTCAGGTTCTCAGTTTGGGGCTCCGCCACACTGAGCCGGCTTTCGTCTCGTTTTGTTATCATCCAGCACTGGCCCATGCGTAGCTAGCTAGCGCTCTACCCTTCTACATACTTTTGATTGAAGGTGCTCAGGTATCGTTTTGCTTCAGAGCACCGCAGTTAGCGAGCAGTGTTTGGAACAGACTGTACTCACGAGTGCATACAGTCCAAATTCAGGCTATCTATCAGAGGGATTGTCGGTCCAAGACGCATCAGAGATGTGACTTGTGAGAGCTCATTGCCATTGATGTCAATGGGTCCATCCTCGTTCACGGTAGTGATCAAGTGTTCGTTTTTTACATTCGCTTACGAACCGATCCTGTACCTGTCGTTCGAGTTCCCTTTTGCCCTCACATGCAAACGTAACGTCATCAGTATACAGCAGCGTCAAATGAGTAAGCTTCTTAAGGTCATTCGAAATGCATTCATTACGACAATAAAAATGAGCGTAGAGTTCGCTTTGGCGAACACCGATGGAAATAGGAAACTTCGTCAATAAGGCGACTAGCGCTAGCACTCGACTCTTTGGATAAGAGTAGAGAACATGCACGCACTCAATAACCTCTTCATGAATGCCGTGGCGTCGCAACGTGCATCATATAGCGTTTCTCGGTACATGATTAAATATTTTCTTGAGATCGGCGTAAGCTAGTGGCAGAGGCTTCAGCCTTTCGTGGCATCTCTTTACCAGAAAACATAACATGTCTGACAATGTCGGTTCCATGAAGATGAGCTGTGAAAGCTTGCAGCAGTTTGATGTAGATAAAGAGGCAAGGATTAGGTCGGGTACACAATTAGACCATTTTGTAGAACAGCAGGTAGTTGAACCCTGACGATCAGGAATGAGTGGGTTGGCTATTTGATGAGTAATAGCTTTGTTTACACATGCCTATTCTAGAATGCTTTCTATTCCAGGTTTTGATCACGGCGATGACCCCTGAACACAGGCCGAAATGAAATCTGTGACATCTGAGGCCACCGGTACAAATAAGCAAATATCCAGTAATCGGAAGAAATCGGGATGCCGACATGTACCAACCATTTCTCAAAAAACCTCAAATTGGAGGAATTCGAGCACGCAACGGTTTACGACGGCCGACAACTCGTCCGCGATTGCCTTTCGCAACGGAGCGCAAGCTTTAAATTTCGAAAGTTTTCATGGCTCCCTTTGAACAATGCATAGCAAACGATAGAGCTCGAGCTCCTGAGCTCGAATATGTCCTTGGTTTTTGAAATCAACGAATCTTAGGCGAGTTATATCCGAAAGACGCAAAAGCCGGGAAATTGAAGCTTTTTCGGGGTTCGATCAAACGATACAGCCATAACTGTGGTCCATCCTGCAGTTAAGCTGTGTTTGCCTGTTTTGCTTTTATTTGTGTAACTTTTCTGAAGTGAGGAAAGGGTTGTGTCAGAAAGTAAAAGCTCGACATGTACAGGTCGTGGCTGGGAACAGATTCTGTTCACAGATGCGAAGCTGTTCACCGTGGAGCAGGCGCACAATCGCCAATATGATAACATCTGGTATACAGAGGCTCCAAGTAGCTCTGCTATCGTCGAACACCGCCAGGACCCACAATCGGCCATGGTTTGGGGCGGAATCATCCCTCTGGCAGGACTCCTCCGGTTTTCGTTGATAAAGGTGTGAAAATCGAAAAAGATGTGCACCAGCGAGACATTCTCGAGCCCGTAGTTCTTCCTTGGGTCCAGTAGCAGTTCGGTGATGCCCATTGGACGTTCCAACAGGACTCTGTACCCGAACATATGGCGAAGAGAGAACGCAGGCGTGGTGCAAGGCCAATTTCCCCGATTTCGCCTTCGGAATGGCCGCCGTATTCTCCGGATTTGAATTCGATGGACTATAGTGTGTGGACATTTTCAATACTAGGGTCTGCTTCAAGCGTCACCGCAGTCTCCAGTCCCTGAAGGAATCCTAGCGCCAGGAGTGGGAACGATTGTTTCCTGAAGATGATCTACCTTAATGTTTGTATTATTGTAATTTAGTTGTTGTTTTCTCGAATTGTTGGTTGTTTTATAATTATAACAAAAACAATCTTGTCCACGTTATTTTGGTGCACCCTGTAGATAAGTCATACGTAAGTGCAACGCAGAATTACGATTTTATAGTTTACGAGTGATGTATTCCATCCACATACATCGAAGTACAGGACAGTTACTGTGTGGTGTGTTAGGTAACGGCAGACAGTGGGAGTGTGTTATTTGTATGGATTGTATGAACTTCCTCGATATGTTTACGCCGGCTACAAAAGAGCTAATAAATGGGTATGTCTGTTATTGGATAACTGTCGGAATGGATATTGTCAACCGCGCGCGAGCAGCGCCAAATAAAAGCGCTAGTGGGACTCACTCGTCACTCACAACATGCTTTCTATCCTCGCGGTAAGTGCGCATCACAGAACCATCCCTATCATCGGGATTATGGTTCTACTACGTAATCTTTTCCTTTAGGTGGTATGTCTTTTCGTCGCTAACATTCACGCCCAAGGTGAGGAGTCATGTATACCGCTGCTATCCTGTCTTTCGCAGAAAATGCGGTTAACATTGATGAGAAGAAATGATGTATCGATATTTCAGTCGAAAAATGCCGCCTAGACGAAGAGTACCGAGAGATTTATCAGGAACTCCACCAGCGGGTTAACAGAGGCTTGGTCAGTTTATTTATTACCCGTATAACGCATAAATCAATGTCCACTAAATTCTATTATTTACAAATCGTAATCATCTATTTGAATCCTTGCTTGTACGGCTACTCTGATTCTACTGATTTTACTGAATAGTTAATTCTTCAGGTATGGTACGAAGGAATGGAAAAGCACGCCAAAGAGGAGGCACTCGCTCCTGGCAGTAAGACGGGTGATAGGTCTCCATACGTCAAGGTTGATGGAGAATTGTATGTGAAAAAAACATGTTGGAAAGCTGTTTTCAGCATCAACGTAAACTTGTTTAGGACCTTCTCCAAAGATGACGGGAGAGATCTGACAGCTAAGGTGCAGGAGGTTCTTCGCAAGAAATTCATCAGGGGTCTATCAAAGAAGGTAGCAATATTCTAAAAATTTATGAGCTGGTAGAGAGCAACTGCAAGTTGTGTACCACAGCGACTCAAAGGGAACCTTGTGCTCCTATATTTGCTGAGATAGTTCTGTGAAAAAGCTCATGCCGCGAATTGCTCAGGTGAGAGGACTGAGCTCGAACACTCCGTACGCATGCAACGGCGTGTACAACACCGAAGGTGCTGAGGACAAGCTCACTGTTGTTTGCCTTTACAACAAAGGATCGTCTTCCTGAGTGTACGTAGCAAAGTAGCAACTTTGGTGCTTCCTGGTGATGTTTTCGTTTAGGGATTGGAACTTCTGAATGGAACATCTATCCGCCGATATGCCGTCGTCAAAGACGTCTACAGCCACTATTCTCCAGTAATTTTCACACGAGTCAAATTTTTTTCTGATAAAGAAGTTTGATGTTTAGCCAGCATGTTAGTGAAAATGTCCGTGTTATTAACATGTCTATGAAATGCAATACACCGTAGAAAAATAGAAAATTGAAAAGAATATTAATAATGGAGGGTTTTCGTTTCAGAGCCTTGCAGTGTGCGTTAGCAGCAAAATTTCCATGTCTGTTCTTGGTGTACCTATTAATAAATAAGCAAATAAAGGCAAATAAGCAGATAAACAAATATATATCTATCTTCACGTCAAATTCGACACTTTTCAAATTAAATTGGACAAAATATAATAGCATTGCCTTGTCCCATTGGAACCAAGGTGCGCTACACACAGAGCAGGTGGCGGTTACAAAAGACGCACGGAAATCCTTAGAAAGACGTGCACAGCACTTCAGTTTAAGCGATATACATCGAAAGTTTTACTCAAGTCTGGCGGATTCGTCACAAAGATCGACTATATGCAGTTCATGTTAGGATCGTGCCGATTACTGGTGTTCGTTGCTTGTTTTTGTATTGATCTAGTTCTATTTCGCGTCTGCATTTTACATCGTAATAAACATAGACATAAGCATAAACATAAACAAAACATCCTCCAATTCAAATGCGTTTTCCAAATCAAGCTAGAGGCTCTACATGCTTTAGACCATTAAAAGAAGAGATCACGCCATGCACTTGACTAGGTCGTCGCGATTTTTAATCGATTGATAGAGGAAGTTATGTTTACGTGGAGTAACACAAAGTTAAACGGTACAACAAAGACAATTTTAAAAAACACACGTAACCCCGCACTATGTACCGTGTGTGTTGGTAATGTTGTCAAGTAAGCAACATTTACATAAAAATCGTGGCGTCATGTAAATACGTGATCTCTCCTTTTAATTGTAATACACCAAATGTCCTTTGCCTTCTGTGTTCAAATGTAAATTTAAATTGTAATTTTTATTTTATTCAAATTTTTATAAAATTTCAAGCATTGTATCCACTTATTGGGGCAGGTGAATTTAAAAATTTTAGCGGAGATTTTCACTGACAGAAAATTGTTCTAACGGTCTCGGAGGATCCATTTTAGGGTGTAGGAAGGTCGTTTCGATTTGGAATATGTTCATTCTGCAAGCGTCAAGCTTACCTAGAAGACTGTTGAAAAGTTCAACTGTCCACTTTGGCTTAGAATTGCATACAGTTACATTTTGTCATTCCTGATCACGGAATGGTGAATTTAGAGATGAGCAGCGGAATGTAGCTCGTTTCCACAAAGAGTACCTGCCGCACCACTGCAGGATAAGCTAGCCCCCAATCCGAAGGCAGGCATGAGATTAATTTGGCAGTCTAGGGAAGCTTGTGGTGAATCCGCGGATGGGGGAATCATCACAAGCTCAGATTCACCACCGTCCATTGCAAGTCCGTGAGCTTCACCACTAGGCTAGTAATGGTTGTAGCTTGTGGAATGTCATGGTTAAAAATGAGCGCCTCGAACTTTGACCTCCTGCAATTTGCCATATGAAGTGCGTGCTGCACATGCTGGTCCGTGTGGAGAGTTCTCCGTGGGCGACCAGCTAGATGCTACTACTACAGAGAGTGAACAGGCATTTAAGTGCTTTACATAGCCTTCAATATTGTCCAGACAATCCATTCTCAAACAACTGCACCCTCGAACACGCTCATGATGCACTGTGACCACTGAGATTCCCAGTTCTCTGCAAAGTCTGGTAGAAGCAGTAAGCAGGGAAGTGGAAAAAGCGCTGGAGAAGTAGTGGCAATTACTTAGAATGAGGAAGAAATGAAGCACACGTATCGTGACGGACACGAATGGCGGCTGCATGGAGGAACGAGATACACAGGCTGTTGTCCGGGAGACATGATATCGTTTTTTCCATTATCGTTTTTTGACTGGTGGAGGAGTCCGCTCTTCTTGTGTGGTTGCGCCAATTCAAACTGCTTTCAATGCCTTGCAAAAACACGAAGCACGTAGCTATGTTTAAGTCCAAATGCAAAGCATACAGCAAATGTTGCTTTCCTCGCCGCCTGAGGCCTTTCCCAGGTACTTTTCGAGGTAGACCAGCATTACGGACGGCTTCGACTTGCACGAGAAGAACAAGGATGTAGTGCCGTAGGCGAGCTTCGCGCAACTTGTATCAGAGCGACACCGCAACTCTGTAGTGTATGATGTTGCTATAGCGCGTAACTCAGGTTCTCAGTTTGGGGCTCCGCCACACTGAGCCGGCTTTCGTCTCGTTTTGTTATCATCCAGCACTGGCCCATGCGTAGCTAGCTAGCGCTCTACCCTTCTACATACTTTTGATTGAAGGTGCTCAGGTATCGTTTTGCTTCAGAGCACCGCAGTTAGCGAGCAGTGTTTGGAACAGACTGTACTCACGAGTGCATACAGTCCAAATTCAGGCTATCTATCAGAGGGATTGTCGGTCCAAGACGCATCAGAGATGTGACTTGTGAGAGCTCATTGCCATTGATGTCAATGGGTCCATCCTCGTTCACGGTAGTGATCAAGTGTTCGTTTTTTACATTCGCTTACGAACCGATCCTGTACCTGTCGTTCGAGTTCCCTTTTGCCCTCACATGCAAACGTAACGTCATCAGCATACAGCAGCGTCAAATGAGTAAGCTTCTTAAGGTCATTCGAAATGCATTCATTACGACAATAAAAATGAGCGTAGAGTTCGCTTTGGCGAACACCGATGGAAATAGGAAACTTCGTCAATAAGACGACTAGCGCTAGCACTCGACTCTTTGGATAAGAGTAGAGAACATGCACGCACTCAATAACCTCTTCATGAATGCCGTGGCGTCGCAACGTGCATCATATAGCGTTTCTCGGTACATGATTAAATATTTTCTTGAGATCGGCGTAAGCTAGTGGCAGAGGCTTCAGCCTTTCGTGGCATCTCTTTACCAGAAAACATAACATGTCTGACAATGTCGGTTCCATGAAGATGAGCTGTGAAAGCTTGCAGCAGTTTGATGTAGATAAAGAGGCAAGGATTAGGTCGGGTACACAATTAGACCATTTTGTAGAACAGCAGGTAGTTGAACCCTGACGATCAGGAATGAGTGGGTTGGCTATTTGATGAGTAATAGCTTTGTTTACACATGCCTATTCTAGAATGCTTTCTATTCCAGGTTTTGATCACGGCGATGACCCCTGAACACAGGCCGAAATGAAATCTGTGACATCTGAGGCCACCGGTACAAATAAGCAAATATCCAGTAATCGGAAGAAATCGGGATGCCGACATGTACCAACCATTTCTCAAAAAACCTCAAATTGGAGGAATTCGAGCACGCAACGGTTTACGACGGCCGACAACTCGTCCGCGATTGCCTTTCGCAACGGAGCGCAAGCTTTAAATTTCGAAAGTTTTCATGGCTCCCTTTGAACAATGCATAGCAAACGATAGAGCTCGAGCTCCTGAGCTCGAATATGTCCTTGGTTTTTGAAATCAACGAATCTTAGGCGAGTTATATCCGAAAGACGCAAAAGCCGGGAAATTGAAGCTTTTTCGGGGTTCGATCAAACGATACAGCCATAACTGTGGTCCATCCTGCAGTTAAGCTGTGTTTGCCTGTTTTGCTTTTATTTGTGTAACTTTTCTGAAGTGAGGAAAGGGTTGTGTCAGAAAGTAAAAGCTCGACATGTACAGCTCGTGGCTGGGAACAGATTCTGTTCACAGATGCGAAGCTGTTCACCGTGGAGCAGGCGCACAATCGCCAATATGATAACATCTGGTATACAGAGGCTCCAAGTAGCTCTGCTATCGTCGAACACCGCCAGGACCCACAATCGGCCATGGTTTGGGGCGGAATCATCCCTCTGGCAGGACTCCTCCGGTTTTCGTTGATAAAGGTGTGAAAATCGAAAAAGATGTGCACCAGCGAGACATTCTCGAGCCCGTAGTTCTTCCTTGGGTCCAGTAGCAGTTCGGTGATGCCCATTGGACGTTCCAACAGGACTCTGTACCCGAACATATGGCGAAGAGAGAACGCAGGCGTGGTGCAAGGCCAATTTCCCCGATTTCGCCTTCGGAATGGCCGCCGTATTCTCCGGATTTGAATTCGATGGACTATAGTGTGTGGACATTTTCAATACTAGGGTCTGCTTCAAGCGTCACCGCAGTCTCTAGTCCCTGAAGGAATCCTAGCGCCAGGAGTGGGAACGATTGTTTCCTGAAGATGATCTACCTTAATGTTTGTATTATTGTAATTTAGTTGTTGTTTTCTCGAATTGTTGGTTGTTTTATAATTATAACAAAAACAATCTTGTCCACGTTATTTTGGTGCACCCTGTAGATAAGTCATACGTAAGTGCAACGCAGAATTACGATTTTATAGTTTACGAGTGATGTATTCCATCCACATACATCGAAGTACAGGACAGTTACTGTGTGGTGTGTTAGGTAACGGCAGACAGTGGGAATGTGTTATTTGTATGGATTGTATGAACTTCCTCGATATGTTTACGCCGGCTACAAAAGAGCTAATAAATGGGTATGTCTGTTATTGGATAACTGTCGGAATGGATATTGTCAACCGCGCGCGAGCAGCGCCAAATAAAAGCGCTAGTGGGACTCACTCGTCACTCACAACATGCTTTCTATCCTCGCGGTAAGTGCGCATCACAGAACCATCCCTATCATCGGGATTATGGTTCTACTACGTAATCTTTTCCTTTAGGTGGTATGTCTTTTCGTCGCTAACATTCACGCCCAAGGTGAGGAGTCATGTATACCGCTGCTATCCTGTCTTTCGCAGAAAATGCGGTTAACATTGATGAGAAGAAATGATGTATCGATATTTCAGTCGAAAAATGCCGCCTAGACGAAGAGTACCGAGAGATTTATCAGGAACTCCACCAGCGGGTTAACAGAGGCTTGGTCAGTTTATTTATTACCCGTATAACGCATAAATCAATGTCCACTAAATTCTATTATTTACAAATCGTAATCATCTATTTGAATCCTTGCTTGTACGGCTACTCTGATTCTACTGATTTTACTGAATAGTTAATTCTTCAGGTATGGTACGAAGGAATGGAAAAGCACGCCAAAGAGGAGGCACTCGCTCCTGGCAGTAAGACGGGTGATAGGTCTCCATACGTCAAGGTTGATGGAGAATTGTATGTGAAAAAAACATGTTGGAAAGCTGTTTTCAGCATCAACGTAAACTTGTTTAGGACCTTCTCCAAAGATGACGGGAGAGATCTGACAGCTAAGGTGCAGGAGGTTCTTCGCAAGAAATTCATCAGGGGTCTATCAAAGAAGGTAGCAATATTCTAAAAATTTATGAGCTGGTAGAGAGCAACTGCAAGTTGTGTACCACAGTGACTCAAAGGGAACCTTGTGCTCCTATATTTGCTGAGATAGTTCTGTGAAAAAGCTCATGCCGCGAATTGCTCAGGTGAGAGGACTGAGCTCGAACACTCCGTACGCATGCAACGGCGTGTACAACACCGAAGGTGCTGAGGACAAGCTCACTGTTGTTTGCCTTTACAACAAAGGATCGTCTTCCTGAGTGTACATAGCAAAGTAGCAACTTTGGTGCTTCCTGGTGATGTTTTCGTTTAAGGATTGGAACTTCTGAATGGAACATCTATCCGCCGATATGCCGTCGTCAAAGACGTCTACAGCCACTATTCTCCAGTAATTTTCACACGAGTCAAATTTTTTTCTGATAAAGAAGTTTGATGTTTAGCCAGCATGTTAGTGAAAATGTCCGTGTTATTAACATGTCTATGAAATGCAATACACCGTAGAAAAATAGAAAATTGAAAAGAATATTAATAATGGAGGGTTTTCGTTTCAGAGCCTTGCAGTGTGCGTTAGCAGCAAAATTTCCATGTCTGTTCTTGGTGTACCTATTAATAAATAAGCAAATAAAGGCAAATAAGCAGATAAACAAATATATATCTATCTTCACGTCAAATTCGACACTTTTCAAATTAAATTGGACAAAATATAATAGCATTGCCTTGTCCCATTGGAACCAAGGTGCGCTACACACAGAGCAGGTGGCGGTTACAAAAGACGCACGGAAATCCTTAGAAAGACGTGCACAGCACTTCAGTTTAAGCGATATACATCGAAAGTTTTACTCAAGTCTGGCGGATTCGTCACAAAGATCGACTATATGCAGTTCATGTTAGGATCGTGCCGATTACTGGTGTTCGTTGCTTGTTTTTGTATTGATCTAGTTCTATTTCGCGTCTGCATTTTACATCGTAATAAACATAGACATAAGCATAAACATAAACAAAACATCCTCCAATTCAAATGCGTTTTCCAAATCAAGCTAGAGGCTCTACATGCTTTAGACCATTAAAAGAAGAGATCACGCCACGCACTTGACTAGGTCGTCGCGATTTTTAATCGATTGATAGAGGAAGTTATGTTTACGTGGAGTAACACAAAGTTAAACGGTACAACAAAGACAATTTTAAAAAACACACGTAACCCCGCACTATGTACCGTGTGTGTTGGTAATGTTGTCAAGTAAGCAACATTTGCATAAAAATCGTGGCGTCATGTAAATACGTGATCTCTCCTTTTAATTGTAATACACCAAATGTCCTTTGCCTTCTGTGTTCAAATGTAAATTTAAATTGTAATTTTTATTTTATTCAAATTTTCATAAAATTTCAAGCATTGTATCCACTTATTGGGGCAGGTGAATTTAAAAATTTTAGCGGAGATTTTCACTGACAGAAAATTGTTCTAACGGTCTCGGAGGATCCATTTTAGGGTGTAGGAAGGTCGTTTCGATTTGGAATATGTTCATTCTGCAAGCGTCAAGCTTACCTAGAAGACTGTTGAAAAGTTCAACTGTCCACTTTGGCTTAGAATTGCATACAGTTACATTTTGTCATTCCTGATCACGGAATGGTGAATTTAGAGATGAGCAGCGGAATGTAGCTCGTTTCCACAAAGAGTACCTGCCGCACCACTGCAGGATAAGCTAGCCCCCAATCCGAAGGCAGGCATGAGATTAATTTGGCAGTCTAGGGAAGCTTGTGGTGAATCCGCGGATGGGGGAATCATCACAAGCTCAGATTCACCACCGTCCATTGCAAGTCCGTGAGCTTCACCACTAGGCTAGTAATGGTTGTAGCTTGTGGAATGTCATGGTTAAAAATGAGCGCCTCGAACTTTGACCTCCTGCAATTTGCCATATGAAGTGCGTGCTGCACATGCTGGTCCGTGTGGAGAGTTCTCCGTGGGCGACCAGCTAGATGCTACTACTACAGAGAGTGAACAGGCATTTAAGTGCTTTACATAGCCTTCAATATTGTCCAGACAATCCATTCTCAAACAACTGCACCCTCGAACACGCTCATGATGCACTGTGACCACTGAGATTCCCAGTTCTCTGCAAAGTCTGGTAGAAGCAGTAAGCAGGGAAGTGGAAAAAGCGCTGGAGAAGTAGTGGCAATTACTTAGAATGAGGAAGAAATGAAGCACACGTATCGTGACGGACACGAATGGCGGCTGCATGGAGGAACGAGATACACAGGCTGTTGTCCGGGAGACATGATATCGTTTTTTCCATTATCGTCTTTTGACTGGTGGAGGAGTCCGCTCTTCTTGTGTGGTTGCGCCAATTCAAACTGCTTTCAATGCCTTGCAAAAACTCGAAGCACGTAGCTATGTTTAAGTCCAAATGCAAAGCATACAGCAAATGTTGCTTTCCTCGCCGCCTGAGGCCTTTCCCAGGTACTTTTCGAGGTAGACCAGCATTACGGACGGCTTCGACTTGCACGAGAAGAACAAGGATGTAGTGCCGTAGGCGAGCTTCGCGCAACTTGTATCAGAGCGACACCGCAACTCTGTAGTGTATGATGTTGCTATAGCGCGTAACTCAGGTTCTCAGTTTGGGGCTCCGCCACACTGAGCCGGCTTTCGTCTCGTTTTGTTATCATCCAGCACTGGCCCATGCGTAGCTAGCTAGCGCTCTACCCTTCTACATACTTTTGATTGAAGGTGCTCAGGTATCGTTTTGCTTCAGAGCACCGCAGTTAGCGAGCAGTGTTTGGAACAGACTGTACTCACGAGTGCATACAGTCCAAATTCAGGCTATCTATCAGAGGGATTGTCGGTCCAAGACGCATCAGAGATGTGACTTGTGAGAGCTCATTGCCATTGATGTCAATGGGTCCATCCTCGTTCACGGTAGTGATCAAGTGTTCGTTTTTTACATTCGCTTACGAACCGATCCTGTACCTGTCGTTCGAGTTCCCTTTTGCCCTCACATGCAAACGTAACGTCATCAGTATACAGCAGCGTCAAATGAGTAAGCTTCTTAAGGTCATTCGAAATGCATTCATTACGACAATAAAAATGAGCGTAGAGTTCGCTTTGGCGAACACCGATGGAAATAGGAAACTTCGTCAATAAGGCGACTAGCGCTAGCACTCGACTCTTTGGATAAGAGTAGAGAACATGCACGCACTCAATAACCTCTTCATGAATGCCGTGGCGTCGCAACGTGCATCATATAGCGTTTCTCGGTACATGATTAAATATTTTCTTGAGATCGGCGTAAGCTAGTGGCAGAGGCTTCAGCCTTTCGTGGCATCTCTTTACCAGAAAACATAACATGTCTGACAATGTCGGTTCCATGAAGATGAGCTGTGAAAGCTTGCAGCAGTTTGATGTAGATAAAGAGGCAAGGATTAGGTCGGGTACACAATTAGACCATTTTGTAGAACAGCAGGTAGTTGAACCCTGACGATCAGGAATGAGTGGGTTGGCTATTTGATGAGTAATAGCTTTGTTTACACATGCCTATTCTAGAATGCTTTCTATTCCAGGTTTTGATCACGGCGATGACCCCTGAACACAGGCCGAAATGAAATCTGTGACATCTGAGGCCACCGGTACAAATAAGCAAATATCCAGTAATCGGAAGAAATCGGGATGCCGACATGTACCAACCATTTCTCAAAAAACCTCAAATTGGAGGAATTCGAGCACGCAACGGTTTACGACGGCCGACAACTCGTCCGCGATTGCCTTTCGCAACGGAGCGCAAGCTTTAAATTTCGAAAGTTTTCATGGCTCCCTTTGAACAATGCATAGCAAACGATAGAGCTCGAGCTCCTGAGCTCGAATATGTCCTTGGTTTTTGAAATCAACGAATCTTAGGCGAGTTATATCCGAAAGACGCAAAAGCCGGGAAATTGAAGCTTTTTCGGGGTTCGATCAAACGATACAGCCATAACTGTGGTCCATCCTGCAGTTAAGCTGTGTTTGCCTGTTTTGATTTTATTTGTGTAACTTTTCTGAAGTGAGGAAAGGGTTGTGTCAGAAAGTAAAAGCTCGACATGTACAGGTCGTGGCTGGGAACAGATTCTGTTCACAGATGCGAAGCTGTTCACCGTGGAGCAGGCGCACAATCGCCAATATGATAACATCTGGTATACAGAGGCTCCAAGTAGCTCTGCTATCGTCGAACACCGCCAGGACCCACAATCGGCCATGGTTTGGGGCGGAATCATCCCTCTGGCAGGACTCCTCCGGTTTTCGTTGATAAAGGTGTGAAAATCGAAAAAGATGTGCACCAGCGAGACATTCTCGAGCCCGTAGTTCTTCCTTGGGTCCAGTAGCAGTTCGGTGATGCCCATTGGACGTTCCAACAGGACTCTGTACCCGAACATATGGCGAAGAGAGAACGCAGGCGTGGTGCAAGGCCAATTTCCCCGATTTCGCCTTCGGAATGGCCGCCGTATTCTCCGGATTTGAATTCGATGGACTATAGTGTGTGGACATTTTCAATACTAGGGTTTGCTTCAAGCGTCACCGCAGTCTCTAGTCCCTGAAGGAATCCTAGCGCCAGGAGTGGGAACGATTGTTTCCTGAAGATGATCTACCTTAATGTTTGTATTATTGTAATTTAGTTGTTGTTTTCTCGAATTGTTGGTTGTTTTATAATTATAACAAAAACAATCTTGTCCACGTTATTTTGGTGCACCCTGTAGATAAGTCATACGTAAGTGCAACGCAGAATTACGATTTTATAGTTTACGAGTGATGTATTCCATCCACATACATCGAAGTACAGGACAGTTACTGTGTGGTGTGTTAGGTAACGGCAGACAGTGGGAATGTGTTATTTGTATGGATTGTATGAACTTCCTCGATATGTTTACGCCGGCTACAAAAGAGCTAATAAATGGGTATGTCTGTTATTGGATAACTGTTGGAATGGATATTGTCAACCGCGCGCGAGCAGCGCCAAATAAAAGCGCTAGTGGGACTCACTCGTCACTCACAACATGCTTTCTATCCTCGCGGTAAGTGCGCATCACAGAACCATCCCTATCATCGGGATTATGGTTCTACTACGTAATCTTTTCCTTTAGGTGGTATGTCTTTTCGTCGCTAACATTCACGCCCAAGGTGAGGAGTCATGTATACCGCTGCTATCCTGTCTTTCGCAGAAAATGCGGTTAACATTGATGAGAAGAAATGATGTATCGATATTTCAGTCGAAAAATGCCGCCTAGACGAAGAGTACCGAGAGATTTATCAGGAACTCCACCAGCGGGTTAACAGAGGCTTGGTCAGTTTTATTTATTACCCGTATAACGCATAAATCAATGTCCACTAAATTCTATTATTTACAAATCGTAATCATCTATTTGAATCCTTGCTTGTACGGCTACTCTGATTCTACTGATTTTACTGAATAGTTAATTCTTCAGGTATGGTACGAAGGAATGGAAAAGCACGCCAAAGAGGAGGCACTCGCTCCTGGCAGTAAGACGGGTGATAGGTCTCCATACGTCAAGGTTGATGGAGAATTGTATGTGAAAAAAACATGTTGGAAAGCTGTTTTCAGCATCAACGTAAACTTGTTTAGGACCTTCTCCAAAGATGACGGGAGAGATCTGACAGCTAAGGTGCAGGAGGTTCTTCGCAAGAAATTCATCAGGGGTCTATCAAAGAAGGTAGCAATATTCTAAAAATTTATGAGCTGGTAGAGAGCAACTGCAAGTTGTGTACCACAGCGACTCAAAGGGAACCTTGTGCTCCTATATTTGCTGAGATAGTTCTGTGAAAAAGCTCATGCCGCGAATTGCTCAGGTGAGAGGACTGAGCTCGAACACTCCGTACGCATGCAACGGCGTGTACAACACCGAAGGTGCTGAGGACAAGCTCACTGTTGTTTGCCTTTACAACAAAGGATCGTCTTCCTGAGTGTACGTAGCAAAGTAGCAACTTTGGTGCTTCCTGGTGATGTTTTCGTTTAAGGATTGGAACTTCTGAATGGAACATCTATCCGCCGATATGCCGTCGTCAAAGACGTCTACAGCCACTATTCTCCAGTAATTTTCACACGAGTCAAATTTTTTTCTGATAAAGAAGTTTGATGTTTAGCCAGCATGTTAG
Organism: Heligmosomoides polygyrus bakeri; assembly: GCA_947359475.1. Lineage (NCBI taxonomy): Eukaryota > Metazoa > Nematoda > Chromadorea > Rhabditida > Heligmosomidae > Heligmosomoides > Heligmosomoides polygyrus. The sequence goes on from OX375868.1 coordinate 73,662,071, forward strand.
TGAAAATGTCCGTGTTATTAACATGTCTATGAAATGCAATACACCGTAGAAAAATAGAAAATTGAAAAGAATATTAATAATGGAGGGTTTTCGTTTCAGAGCCTTGCAGTGTGCGTTAGCAGCAAAATTTCCATGTCTGTTCTTGGTGTACCTATTAATAAATAAGCAAATAAAGGCAAATAAGCAGATAAACAAATATATATCTATCTTCACGTCAAATTCGACACTTTTCAAATTAAATTGGACAAAATATAATAGCATTGCCTTGTCCCATTGGAACCAAAGTTCGCTACACACAGAGCAGGTGGCGGTTACAAAAGACGCACGGAAATCCTTAGAAAGACGTGCACAGCACTTCAGTTTAAGCGATATACATCGAAAGTTTTACTCAAGTCTGGCGGATTCGTCACAAAGATCGACTATATGCAGTTCATGTTAGGATCGTGCCGATTACTGGTGTTCGTTGCTTGTTTTTGTATTGATCTAGTTCTATTTCGCGTCTGCATTTTACATCGTAATAAACATAGACATAAGCATAAACATAAACAAAACATCCTCCAATTCAAATGCGTTTTCCAAATCAAGCTAGAGGCTCTACATGCTTTAGACCATTAAAAGAAGAGATCACGCCATGCACTTGACTAGGTCGTCGCGATTTTTAATCGATTGATAGAGGAAGTTATGTTTACGTGGAGTAACACAAAGTTAAACGGTACAACAAAGACAATTTTAAAAAACACACGTAACCCCGCACTATGTACCGTGTGTGTTGGTAATGTTGTCAAGTAAGCAACATTTACATAAAAATCGTGGCGTCATGTAAATACGTGATCTCTCCTTTTAATTGTAATACACCAAATGTCTTTTGCCTTCTGTGTTCAAATGTAAATTTAAATTGTAATTTTTATTTTATTCAAATTTTCGTAAAATTTCAAGCATTGTATCCACTTATTGGGGCAGGTGAATTTAAAAATTTTAGCGGAGATTTTCACTGACAGAAAATTGTTCTAACGGTCTCGGAGGATCCATTTTAGGGTGTAGGAAGGTCGTTTCGATTTGGAATATGTTCATTCTGCAAGCGTCAAGCTTACCTAGAAGACTGTTGAAAAGTTCAACTGTCCACTTTGGCTTAGAATTGCATACATCCACCACTCTAATCTCCCTCCAGCACTCAAGCTCAAACTTAATTGTATCTGGACACTCACTAACGTTATAAGCTTTTACTACTCGGCACCATCGTTGACAAGGATGTTTGACGGCATCGTGATGCCTTTTACCCCAACCGTTCGCTATATGTATTATAGCGTTTGAACGACAAAACCGACCTCCTCCGCTACCCATCCTCACCATTATATGACTAGTGTCACAAAAAAAATCGGCGCTTTCGATAGCTGCTTAGCGCTTGATCGCTCGTTTGCCTTTCTGCCAGAGAGGAAGTCTCAGGCCCCTTTCATCGCCCATGTCCAAGGGCAACTTTTTCTTCACGGGCTCTCCAGCAGTGAAGCATTGCGTCAGCTCAGTCGACAGACAAACAAACGAAGGAGCGGGAAGCTACGAAAAATGTTGCCTTTCATATGCTGTCATCCATCTGTTACCATATTTGAAAAATCAATAATAATGCTCGATAATGGTCGCCGGTGGCGCGTGTAGCGCAGTCGGAGGAGGTGTGACTGTCGCGTGCACCCGATACCAGGTTCCTGGTTCGGATTTCCCGCCCAGGCCAACCAAGCCTTCCATCCCTACGGGTGAATTGGTACCAGACTTGTCTGTTAAGGATAGAGCGCTGACTTGTTCATCGGCTGGCCACCGCAAGTCATTGCATGGCCAAATACGCATTCATGTCGCCTCCACGACATACCGTAGAAGTAGAATGCGCTGGCGCATCCCAGAAGGGATTGAGTAACGCCGTCCTTTATCCTTATCCTTAATGGTCGCCGGGTCGAAATTTTCCACTTACTATGAATCCGACTCTGCTCCTGAATCTGAACTCGCCTTGCACGGTGTGGGTCGGCGTCTTTTGAATCCGGACGCTGCTCATTGAACGACGTCAGTGACACATCTTCATGTCCCTCGCTCCATAACGTCAGTGAGTGCCTTCTAGACCCAGACGCTCGTTGGACAGTATCCGTGACACTGCACTGATCACATTTGTGTTTGTATTTGCTTCTCTACTCATGCAGAACGAGCTCCCCAGAAAATGAATCGCGTGAATGTGATACAGGGTGGGCAGGCTTCATGGAAACTGATTTGAAGACCCTTGCCTACCATATCCTACTATCGCTTTCCATATAGTATGCAAGGCTAGCTATGAAGGTAAGACAACATAAAGAAGAAATGGCGGCCAAGGTGCTCTAATCTCTTGTCCCCAACGGCCGCCGATAGCCTTTTGCGCTCACGCCGCTAATCGCCTGATGTACTAAATATCCAAAGTTATAAGTGAATTTTTCGTTTGGCTTCCTACCATTTTGATGGGAGACCAGGGAGCTTATATAATAGCTTCTCTGGATACGAATTAATAGTTAAGCGCGAGCAAGAAGAGGAATGAACTCAAAACCGACCCGTTTTAAACTCCCGTTGTTCATCCACACGCGTTCGGGCGCCGGCTACTGTGTTATCCTGAATGCTAATTCGTACCGTGACCAGATGCTTCTCTTGAAATGCTAGGCACAGACACGCTTATCGTAGGCCTTATACATACTCAGAAATGCCAGGTAGGTCAGGTAGGTTTACGACATTCACATCTCCCAATATTTCTACATCACCTGCCGAGCGATGAAGAAGCCCTCTGTGAGGGACCTACCTAGCATGAAGCTTCACCGCATCCGAGAGATAGGGATATCTTCATATGTCCCATACCAACCAGTCGTTTTGAAACGTCCACGAGCGAAATCAATTTGATCCCACTGTAGCTGGCGCAGTCGGAAACACCCCGTCTGCATGAAGATAGGGGAACACAATAATGTTCTTACAGGATGTTTTGTTGCGATCAAAACTCTCTACCAGCCGCTCCAGGCTTAAGCAAATGTGTTAGAACAATAATGTTCTTCCAGTTATTCGGTCGTACCCTCTATCGTGACCATGTTGAAGAACAGCGTCAGCCATTCACTGTCTAGCCGAATTCAGTTCTATAGCTTCTTGCAACAAGCAAGATTTCATCTGTAGTACACATCCTACTATAGATTTGAATCTTCCTGTAAATTCATAAAATCGTTCTTAAAACTGATATTTACAAAAAAATTGCTATAGATAGTTTACCATGTAGACTTAGTCTTCGAAAAGAATAAGTCCTGTGGTAATACGCATTCAATTCAGAGACTTTGATTGTCTGAAAATTCTTTGTTTCTACCAAAACTGTTTAAATATTTAATGCGACAACAGCTAGCGCTAAAAACACCTTAGGCCCAACCTATTTTAAAATTGACAGATGAACTCTCGGGCAAGATTTCGCGCAGAAATGTGTGGATCCTTGGAGTGTTCTATTTCGGATGCTCAGACATAATGTTTATTAAGATTTTTTCAAGTTCTCTCACGGTGAGTAGTGTACAAGGCCATTTTGCAGTCGATCTGCGCACTCGACGTTTCCACTAGTTTGTGTCTTTTCTGAAAACCATAGAGATTAAATAACTGTCGGTGCAATTCAAAAACTAGAACTCGGCACCTGTAAAGACAAACAACAGTCATATTTCGAGGGTTTCCTTCCTCTTGATATGCTCCATTACATCCATATTTTGTTCCTGGAGCCAGATGCTTGATCTAAATGAAGGAGCTTCTAGCCACTTGCCCAAAAAGTGACATTGAAACCCTTTTATCAGAAGATTCTCGTCTCGTAAATGTCACGAATTCACGGCCTGCAGTATCCTTTCTGAAGTGCCATCCTTTAAGAAAATCGCATGTAGAATTATCCTGTACAGCAGTTTGTAACAAAAGGTTAACATTGTTTAAATAGCATCCAATGTATTTTGCCACGTGTATCCCGACGACGCCCTTCTAAGACTATATGCTTCCATACAATTTCTGCAAAGCGAAATGTCAGAAAAAGAATGTTGTTCTAGGAAATGGTAGAATGTTTTGCCTTGGCATCGGTTACAAGAGGAAGGGTCTGAAGCGCATGTCTGAACGAGGAGAGCGAGTCATATAGAAAGAATCCCCACCCCTAAATTAGTATAAAAGGTGTTTGTTTTTTGCCAGGTGGTTGAACTCAAGGTGTAGGGGGTCCTTGAAGTCACAATGGAATACGGCGCATCACAAGTTTGGGGGTCTTGTACGCCGGCGATGCCGCTGCCGGCAAGCGGCTCGGAGCGCAGTGAAAGGGGGGTTGCTTCATGCGGGGAACGTCGGTGGTTTGGCTCTTGTGCGCTGCTGCATTTTAGCACTTCAATTGGTTGGTTGAGATTTGACCAACCAATTGAAGTGCTAAAATGATATTCAACATAATGTATAAACGTTCAAAATCAGGGATACACAGGCACAAAGTGCATGAAACAGAAGCACTGTTCACAATACGGACAGCGCATAAACGCTACAGGCTCCTAACAGTTTGCTTCCATACATGGACCAACGACATCAGCTCCATAGACAAAACCGAGGAGAAGGCGAACCCTTTCCTCCGAAACAAGAGTTCCACCCAAAAACGTTATCATATGTCCACTGCTTGATAACCCTTTCACGTCTATCACTTCATCTTGCGGATCCCCATCTTCTTCCTGTTCTTCCACTACTTCCAGCTGTTCGTCTCATCAACTTCAAGTTGACGTGCTTCGAAGTCCTTAAGTATGCTGGCTATCCGTCCGGCCAGCTTGATTTCTTCCCTCGAAGGATCCTTGTCTGAAGGTGGCCACACTTCAGCGTGAGCAGGTGGATCACCACTCAAGCATAGGAAGACACTGTTGGTATTTAGTTTTAGAAAGCCTTAAGCAGACCTCTGATTTACAGGTGACAGGCAAAAGTGAGGGAAAGAGTGTATCAACTGCTTAGGTCAATTTGCGGGATCCACAAACCTCGTTTCACATTTTAATCATCTTTGACGTCACATCCTAGTCTCTTTGAAATCCGAGCAGGATGGTTTTTTCCGATGTCACTGGTCTACATAGGGGAACAAACTGCGAGGAGTCTGAAGCTTTTATGTGCTGTCCGTATTGTGACCAGTGCTTCTGCTTCATGAATGTTGTGCCTGTGTACCACTGGTGTTAAACGTTCATACATCGTTATGTTGAATACCACAGCATGCAACTGGAAGAATGAACAGAAAACACCTGAAAATGGAACAGACGTCAGGAACCCTCAAATCTCAACAAGTTACCTGAAATGGAAAAATACCACAGCGCGCAAGAATCGACGATCTCCTTCGCATTTAACAACGTCACTATCCACTGCGCCCCGAACCGCTCGCCGTCTGAGGCATCGCGGGCGTGCAAGATTCACGAACCCGTGAGGCACCGATTCCATTGTTACTTCAAGGATTCCCTTCTCCTTGGGTTTAACGGCTTGGGAAGAAAGAAACACATTTTATACTAATTGAGGGGTGGGGATTCTTCTTCTATGACTCGCTCTCCCCGTTTAGGCATACGGTTCAGACCCTTCCATTGTAAGTGATGCCAAAGTAAAACATTCTACCATTTCCTAGAACAACATTTTCTTGCTGACATTTCGCCTTGGAAATTGTGTATCGAAGCGTGTAGTCTTAGAAAGGCGCCGTCGGGATACACGTGGTAAAATACATTGGAAGCTATTTAAACAATGTTAACCTTTGTTGTGAAAAAATATCACTCAAGATGATAATCCCCATCGGGATGGCCAACCCTTCACAAGACCAACAAGACGTGAACTCTAGCGGACTCTAATTCCCCTAGCTCAATTTTCCTTCGCACCAGGAGAATTGCTTCTGCCTATTTCGGTAGTTGAGAATTACAGACATGATCGGTCGCGAATAGCGATGTGTCTAAGTGGGTGCGGTTCCTGGTACAGCAACGCTGCAGAACCTTATTTTTAGTTCCCTTTCGGTTATTTTCATGAAAGCGGCAGCCGACCAATCTGTCGTGTGTGGTTAACATGCAACACCCAACGCTAGCCTCGAGTGATGCAAGGGAACGTTGCTCCAGAGGAGATCCAGGCGGAAACCATTGAAACCCTACTCTTGTCTCCAGCTGCAGAGCACTCAATTCGTCCATCGTGGCCTTGGTTGCGCGCGCTTAAATAAAACTCTGATAGAAAGTTTTAGAACATTGCGCCATCCTCTATTGCCAAAAGTTATAATTCAGAGCCAGGCTGAAATTCATATCAGGTCAAATTCACCCACAAGAGTTTTGGACCTACCGACTAGTATGCATATGATAAAGGTTTTTTTCTTATCTACATTAGTGGTCTATTTAAAATGTCTTGTTTTCGCTAATAGATGGTGAATAGAAGCTCAGAGCAAGTACTGAATGTGCGTCCAACTTTGTGGACGCCAATGTCTTTCTGCATGTGAGCTTAATCGAATTGATATCCGTTCTATATTTAAGCTTTCTCAATGATAACGATAAGGCTAGCCAAAAAAATTAACAAATGTCTTGTGAAAAGGAATACCTCAGGCACATGCTTTACTAGACCCATAAAAAGAACGCGTACTTTGGTGCGCAATGATCTCTGGTCCGTTCCGTTGAATGTCCTGAAAAGAATGCCTACAAAATGAGAAAGCAGAGATTTTCGTGATGGACTTGATACTTGCTGTTGTCAAGCTTCATGTATGCATCCTCGTCAGTGCCGCCGGGAAGCTGAGCTTCTCTTTCTGCCAGTTTCACCACTTCTTCGTCCCAATCCTAGACGACAAGTTTAAGTCGTTTATCTCACTATGCGGAACTGATAATGCAACGAAGATAAACGGACCACTTGTCTGGCATAGAAGTCATGGAAGTCCTTGCACTCTTCCTCCAAAGCTCTTTCAAATGAAACATCTTCCGCTACAAACAAAAGTTGTGATTTATGTTCCCATTCACGGAAAAGTTTACCTAACTAACCCTGAGCAATAAGCGACGCAATAACGCAGAGCAGTACCTAAAAAGACAATGCTGACGTATTGGGAATTTTCGTTATGGGGGGCAGGGTATGAAATGCTGGAGCAGTGAAGAGACTTACGGTGTTGATGAGAAGCATAGTGTCTGCGTACGACATTTGCATGCTGACTAAGCTTTTATAGCGTGATTTTTTCTGAACCATCCACAAGTGCATGCCGTGGGAAATAAAGAGATCCGGAGGGAGATTGTGTACACAGCTGCAAAGTACTGTTGGGTATTCCCGTCCATTACGGATTGATTCGCCTGCAGCCACTACATGACGGTGAGAAATGGGTTTGGAATAGTATAAGACGACGATTTCCGGATAGCTGGGATGAAACCTGCTCGAAAAGTTGCTGCAAACAATATTGCTTGGTGACAGCTTAATGCATATAACAACGTAGCGCTTGAACATAATTTCCAAGAGAAACGTGAAGACCGATTCCAGAGAGATAGGAAAAATAACGTCAATAATGAAGAGCCGTATAAACTAAACCTTTTCGCGTTTTTCGTTATTCCAACTGTGACGCTATTATTATAAGCTAGAGCCGTGAATGAGCCTGGAATTGTGAGCATGCGTACAGACTACTAACCACTCGTAACCGGCTGCATCTGCAAGAGGCGATTTGATTCTGAAGTTCCGCTTAGAGAAATGAACTTCCGTCTATGCTCAAACATAGCCGTAGCAAATTTCCGTAGCAATTCTATAATTTTTAATTTGAGCACCCTGGAGAGTGGGAGATAAGAGATGCTCCATAGAGAAGGCTAGATGAGCTACTGATCTTAACTGGATAGAGTCTGTTATCCCCTACCATAACTTGTCGCGTATGTCGTAGCCCGTCATTGTTGTCGTTTTCCAGTAGTCTTTCAGCTTGCAGTGAAGTTAGCAGTGTACTTGAAGGCCCACGTAGAAAACGAGTCATTTGACCAGTACGAGATAAACATCGGCCCACTTTCTGGAAGGTCTTCCTCACGGATGGATTACTTTTTACATGCGCCACCTCACCAACAATACTCTGCCCGTGTACTGCTCGTGTTGCTTTCCTCCTTGTTCGGTTTGCCCTTATTTTGCCGTGGACCCGCAGTCTGGTGGGCCACTAAGTCAGGACGTGCTCGCAGGAGCCGAGAAGAATTCCCTTTCTCCTAACGTCTCTATTATCTTTTGACAAAACATAGATTGAATTCATGATACATAATAAAAATCAATATTTACACCGTCAATACTGCACCTCGCCTCAATGTTGGATATCACTCAACGGTCCAGTATGTGGGGGATAAAACTCGCTATTTTGAAGAACCTTATTGACTTAGTATAGAATGCTTGACGTTAAAGCAGAAATAAAGGCTGTTCAAACTGTACTTGAAGTGCCAGTATTCTCTTCGAGTCCTTTACTGTGAATAGCAAAACTAGGCCAGTATTATTTCGTGAACTGCTTAAGATGGCAGTGCATACCCTTCAAGCTCAAGAAGGCAACCTTGAGGTAAGTATGGGTTCCTTCAAAGCTAGGAGGCATCTCCAGTTCAAATTTTTTAAGGTCGATGAAGTATTCTGATGCGATTGTACACTGTTTGAAATTCTTGAGACTGGACGCACAACGAAAATAAAGAATCGCCAGCTGAAAAGATTTCATTTTTAAAAACACATTGTCGTGGTAGCCTGCACGCTTTTTTCAACCAATTCGGGTTGAACGAACTCTATCAAGAGTGCCTGTATCTAAATCTGCCGAATGTGTTACTGACGATGAGTTTGTGTGTTTATGACTATTAGGCCTAGCGGCCGCCAAACGTCTGCATTGGGGCTTCTTCTCCAAACTACGAAAACAGAACTTCTTCTTCTTCTCCCTCTTCCTGTTCTTCTTCTTCAGCGTCTGTCCCGCTTTGTTGGGTCCGCCATTCTTGTATCATGACACTTATCCGTCATGACACCACCTTTCCCGTTCCAGCGCAAGGTCAGGGTGGGCATCAGCAACCTTCAGGTCCATACGTAGTCCGTCGTTAGATGCCCGGCCTTCTTCAGGCTCAATCTGAGCCCAAAATGCTATATGCGATCACACCAAGCTTGCACGTCTCGCTCGAGTTCACCTTTATCTTCGCAAGCAATACGTTATCAGCATGAAGCAACCTCCAAAGGATGTGCTTTTGAAGATCTCGCGTAATGGCATGCATCACGACAACAAAGAGGAGTGGGAAAAGCGCAGAACCCTGACGTACCCCGACAGAGGTGGGGAACTCCATCGAGGTTCCAGCTGCAGCTTGAACTCGACTCTTTGGACAAGAGTAGAGAATTCGCACCCACTCTATGAGCTCTTCAGGAACTCCATGTTGTCGCAGGGCGCACCATATCACTTCACGCGGTACGCGGTCAAAGGCCTTCTCCGAGTCGAGGATGGCGATATACAGTCGCCTCACTTGCCGCATGCTGATGTCGCAACAGTGTAAATGGGCCTTATCACTTCACGCGGTACGCGAATATTGCCTTTCTCGAGGTTGAGGAAGGCGGTATGCACTGGATTATGTTTCTCGCGGTGCTTCACTACGAGAAGGGGTCGGCTTGTATGGCTCAGTTGTTCCAAACTCCGAAAATAGAACAACTTGGATTGTAGATATTCCTCAAGAGAAAGCAAAAGCTTGGTTTGCTTATTACAAAGGCTAGGGTAAAGTAAGGTCCTCAGAACGGTTGATGTCAGGCTTGAATACCGTCCAACGCTCTCGTGAATTCCTTCCCTTCTTCCGAAGGGTCTAATCTGCAAAAAAAAGTCGATAGATTTGTTCGGTCGGTCGATGCAGTTGAGTTGCTGTAAATCCTTTTTGGGCGTCTGGAGTAATTCCTGCGAGTGACATTAATTTTCGAAGAAACGGTTGCATGACTCCCGCCGCAATAGGTCAAAACCGAGCGAAAACCGGCAGCTCCGGTCGAAAAATCGAACAATATTGGTCTTCCAATTGAACCTCGCAACCTGCTGTGAGCTCAATATTGGTAACGACCATCATAATCGCGTGATTTCCACTCCAAAATCTGGCGAAACCGATAATTCCGGCGAAAAATCGATAAAGTCGATCGACATTGTCATCCGATCGAATCCGTCCACCCTCTTCTTTGAATCTGACCATTTTCCGCCAATTTTTGCCCATTTTTAACGATTGCAAGCAAGGGTTAGCTTGAGAGATTCTATACATTTACGTGCGCGTTGCTTCCATATGTTCGACACGTTTCACAGGTTTATGGCCTACGAACAGAACACACACGGGCACACGGTCTAACGCATTCATATCAGTAGGATAGCAGTGAATGAACAGAATTCGAATATGGAGCTGTTTCAGGAAGAATTAGTTGATGAGCAAGGAAGCACTAAGCAGAGTAGGACCGCTGCAGCACTTGAAATCTCAACAGAATCATGTTGGACATGAGCAGAGAGTTCGGCATATTACTATTTTTGTGTCAATTTTGGCACCTTCAAATCAAACTGGAGATTCCAAAATCAAATTGGACTTTTTCTAACAAAATTTGGACACTTTTCAGATCAAACTGGTCAATATTCTAAACAAGCTTGAGGCTTTCGAAATCACACTCAATATCTCGCATATCGAAAAAAGCGTCTTAAAAAAGGAGAAAGAAGCATTGAAAAATTAATGTGGTGTTTCTTCCAAGTTTTTAGTTCACCTCTTACAATAATTGAATACACTTTTTAAAATCTAGCGAAATTTCTATTCGAAAAGAAAAAAGCTCTAATTTTTTGAGTGCAGAAAGACAGCAATCCTTATCTTATTAAAAGGAGAGATCCCACCATGCACTCGACGAGTTCGTTGGGATTTCCAATTTATTAATTGCGTGAGTGCTGATAACTTGGAGTAGCGATATAAGGATATATGTATTTTCTCCAATTGCTTTTATTTTTGTAACCAGTAAAATAAAAACCGCATAGGCAAGTGCGGTATGCATCATTAGCAACTAACTCTTAAAATTTTATAGAGTGCAAATTATGGCAGAAATGCCGCTCTTTCAGGCACAAAACTATCGTTTTAATGGCATACTGAAAAATAAAAACCTATCATTGATTCCAAATATGCCGGCAGAAAATCTTTATTTTTAACATCAAAACAACAAGTATTCTAAACTCTAATAACTATGTGCTTCAATCAATTCAGGCTAACATCATTGAGTCGATTTATGTATCTTTGAGGAACAGCGGGGTAACATTGGACTTGTGCAATAATCAACTGCCCTTCCTTGAGTCAGTGGACGATAAATGGACACTCAGTCTCTACTTGTGGACTGGTATCGTTATAAAAGTTTACAGCCTCAGTAACAGCCACTCGAGGAATAAGGAAAACGTCTTTGTCGATTAAGCATACACCTGAAGACATTGCATGATCGGCCTAAACGATGTTAGAAAGAAGGGACTCGTGACTTTTTTGTCCCTGTGGGCTTGCTCATCGGTAGCGAAACGGTCGATGGTCTCTGAGCTCTGAGATTTTCCGGTCCTCTTACCGGTTTTTCCAATTTTACTCGAATACAGAAAACAGAAAAAACTGTCCGCGAGTAATTCAGAAAAAAGATAACAGAAATTCCATCCATACCTGGTGCCCACTAATCGGTCAACGGGAAGAGGAATGAAGGTATTGAGTGATCGCATAACACTCGAATTATAATAAAAACAAGCACAACATCATAAACTCTGCCATCCCATTTTGAAGCTGATGAATGAGCAAGAAGGAAAAATTCATGCTTGCACTACACTCGCCTAAAGACTGCTTTGGAGTGCACCGGACTGCTACTACACAGAAATACAGATCCATACTTCCCCAAGTTTTTGTATGGGTGGCTGATGAAAAACGAGTGCGCCATCCTTCTCACAAACGGACACAGTTCGTAAAGTAGATTTGCTGAACCAAAGCGAGAAAAGATGTAGTTGTTCTAACGAAGATTCGCAGAATATGTCTAAAAGATGTTTCCGTTGAGTACAGTGTTAAATCTGGCTGCTTAAGTAAAATAAATCCTACTATATATATAAAAGCGGTTGTGTCTGTCCGTCCGTCTGTCCATCCCCCCTTCCGTCAGTCCATCTGGCCTTTCATAGACGTTCTGTTCGACGTCCAGGTTCTGACAAGGTGTCACCCACGTCGTGTCGTGAGCGTCAGAAGGCGTGTCGCCATGTCGCGCAAAGGGAGTCTGGGTTGAAAAGACATCTCACTGACAGCGTTCATCAGGCGTTCGGGTTCAGAAGAGGTGTCACCAACGTCGTTCATCAGATAGGTGCCTGGCTTGAGAAGAGGTGTCACCGATGTCGCGGAAGGGGTGTCTGGATTCAGACCACGTGTCACTTATGTTGCGCAATGGTTGTCCGGGTTGAGAACACATGTCAACGATGTCGTTCATCAGATGTGTGACTTCAGAAGAGGTGTCACCAATGTCGCGAAAGGGTGTTCGGATTTCGAATACGTGTAATAGATGACCAGTAAAGGGAACCAGTGAATGTGGAACCAGTAATGGGGAACGGTGAAGAATGGGAGTCCAGTAGAGGGGAGGACCATTAAAGGGTTGAACAATAAAGAGGAGAGTGAAGTGGGGACCAGTAAAGGAGAGACCGGTAAAGGGGGACCAGGGAAGGTGGGACAAGTAATGGGGACGGGAGGGGGTGCGTTGAAGGGGGTGGGGGACCGATAGAGGGTTGATCAGTGAAAGATGACTACTGAAGGGAACCAGTAAAGGGGGACCGGTTAGGGTGGGACCAGTAATGGGGACCGGTGAAGGGGGGAGGGAGGGTACCAGAAGGGGGAGACCGGAAAGGGGTTGACCATTGAAGGAGGACCAGTGAGGGTGGGACCAGTAATACACATTTGTGAAGGGTGGACCAATAAAGGAGGACCAGTGAAGAGGGGGCCAGTAAAGGGAGGTCCGGTGAAGGTGGGAGCAGTAGTAGGGACCGAGAAGGGGGGGGGGGGGGGGAGGGACCAGTGAGGAAGCGAAGGAGTGGGGTCCATTGAAGGGGAGACTTGTGAAGGGTTGACCAATAAAGGGGGACCAGTGAAGAGGACCACTAAAGGGGTGACCAGTGAGGGTGGTATTAGTAATGGAGACCGGTGAAGCTGTGAAGGGAGGGGGGGGGGATATCCAGTGAAAGGTGGACCAATAAATGGGGTGCCAGTGAAGTACCAGTAGGAATAGTGAAGGGGATCAGTGAAAGGGACCAATAAGGGGACCAGTATTTTCTCTCAGTGCCGTCCAACATGGCGTCAGAAGACGTGCTACAGACATCGTGCCACGTGTGTGCGGATGCAGAAGACGTTTCGTAGACGTCGTGACACATGCGTCGGGACTCAGCAAATGTGTCACAGACGTTACCCAACGTGCATCCAGATCCAGAAGACGTGCCACAGACAAGACTTTGCACAGCATCTGTGAGATTTCCAGATGACTTTTTAGAGGCTTCGTGCAACAACGAGTGTGTGATTACTTGATGGTAAGGGGGGAGGTAGGAAGAATGACTAAAGGAATCGGAGTAATATTATTCCCATCGGGCAGTGAACAGTATCGAGCGGTCTACGAATATCAAATTGTGTTTCCGCAGATCAAGCACTTCGAATTAAGACTCCCTCTATCTGTTCCTGACCATGTGTAGAACGAGTACTTCAAAGAATGAATCACTCACGTGCGATAGTGGGTGGACAGGCTCCATAGGAGCAGTTTTGAAGACTCTGCCCCACCGTATCCCGCTATACTATTCTTAATAGCAAAACCAGTTTTTTTCTGTAATGAATGAGAGAAGGCCTAAAGAGGATAAGAAGATGGTCCGAGTGTTCTATTCTCGGATTTTGGGGGCGAAGCCCCCAATCAGACGTTTGGCAGCCGCTAGGAAAAGTACGGGGTGGAAATTAGGCTGCTTTTAGGCAAAAAGCAGGAGCAACAATTAGAAAATTTTGGAGCTGAGCGAAAATGTTCTGGCCAATTTCCCTTCTTTCACCCCGCTGAAGTGCAAACTGTACAGTAATAATAGCAGGCGAGCCTCCAAAATTGAAATTTCGTAAGTTTGTATCATCCTACGCTTCAACCATTACAATAAGGTGAAACGTTCTATGATAGGAATTAAAAAAACACAAGTGCATTTCCGGCACCAAATAAAGACACCTGTGGAAGCAAGTTCTCGTTTTTGCCATGATCGTCGTTTTCGCGGTGGGTTTCTTCCCACTCACTCTTCCTGTTACTTCCATACGTAGAAAAGTATAATAGACAAGCTTCAGGCTCTGTTCGTCTTCCTCGCAATTACTCATGGTCAAGGTTAGTACTAAACACTTTTCTTTCGCCTACTGTGCAGCTCACAAAGCCTGGTAAACCGGCAGCACTAGAACTTTTGTATTCGTTATTTCTTGATTTTTTCAAAAATCCAAAAAATCGATAGAATGAAGGCTTCCCCATGGAATGATTATTTCGACATCCTTTTTTCCTAGGAAGAAGAAGCACAAATAATAGATTTTTAGATTGGGTACAAATTTAACAAAGTTAGGATTTTCCTTGGTTAAGCGAATACTTTATGTAACGCTGTAATTTAGGCGAAAGAACGACAAAGGGAGAAAACTATACAGAGATTCGGTGCATGTAGCGCATCAAACGGTTTCATAGTTCGGCCCACGCTGTCCTCGATGTTTTTGCACACATCGGATCGCTATTATTATAGGCTTCCGTAATCACAGGTGCTAATATGCACACGATTAATGCTTTTAGTTTCGTTAGGTCCTCGCTCACAATCCTTCTTGCCGATAGCTGGGCTGGGTTTAAGGACATGTCGGAGGTGCGCAATGGAAAAAAAATCGCCTGATGACCATCCCAGCTGGTGCAACCTACTTCTGCCAACCGTTTTGCAAATTATAAGTCAGAAATAGCCGCAGTTCTGCGCTCTGGTATTTCGCCCATGTCTGGCATACGCTTGGGTGGCGGCTGGATATGTTGATGATCGCTCGGGGCCCTTCTCTACGCCTACCGATTATGGCTTCAACGAAGAAGTAGTGATGCCTTGTGAGGGAGAGGAAGATTGTTCGCACCTAGCGTTTGTAAGATGCTGCTGGTGTGATAAGCGATTATAAGCGATTAGGTTTTAAATGTTTCATAGTTCTATATCATAATTGTTGATTATCATTGTCAGTAACAAACACAGTTATTTCATGTGAGCAAGAAGAAATTTTATGCTGGCGATTCAATAGAATGATACAGTGCGAATACGACCCCTTGAGAGGTAACTCAAATGAAAGCCCAAAAGGGCTAGGTTTCGTCTTTTCTTTTTCTTTTATTTTTTCCTTTTTTTTTAAAGAGATACTAAAAGCATTAGTCGTGTACAAATTGACTCCTGTGATCACGCAAGCTCATAATAATAACGATCCTGTGTGTGCAAAAGCATTGGCGAGACTGGTGACCGAACCATCGAACCCCCTCCGTGCGCCAGAGAGGTGACCCCGCTACCACTACACCAACCGACCACATCGAGATGGGTGGCAGGAGAGCGCCACGAACATCGCGCTCTCGCGTCCACACGATTTTTTTTTCGACCACAGAAGAGCATTCCGAAAAAAGTGACTATGGTTTTGGACTCCCCACATGGGAGCTTACATCTTATAAAAATTGTATCGCAAAAGCTCACCGCCAGTCTGAAGGCTCTCCTTCTTTGACTATTCCAGCTGTATAATGCCAGCTTCAGACCTGGAGTCATAAAATGGAGCTGCAGGCCAGAGAGGGGGCAAACACGCCAGGCAAATGGACGCACAGAGGTTCTCCTTACCTTAAGACCGAGAGGAAAATGTCAGCGAATAAGCTTCGTTGTCAAGGCAATACAGAAAATGCTGAGCTTTATATTTAGGGAGTTCCCGAAAAAATGATGAAAGCCCACTGCTGGGAAAAACTCAGCTTGTTCTTGGGCTGTTCAGAAACAAGGACAAAAATAAGGTGACATTACAACTCAATTTCAAACTTTAATCTTAAAATTTGTTGTTTTGTTCTTCTTCACTTAAAGTGCTATCGAAAATTTGTGGTTGAACGTGCTTAGGTGAAAGTCCTTCCCAAGGGCTTACACTACGGATGTAATGGAATATACAGTGTCGAAGAAGATGCAGATAGTTTGATCGTTGTCTGTCTCTACCGAGCTGCAACGTCCTCTTAGAATTCCTCAGGTGAAATGTAATAAAGCATATGCTAGAGTTCCTCACCTTGGTCACATTGCACACCGTTATTTGTTGATTTCGTCACTGGAAGTGCGGGGCTGCACGATCAGGCGATTTCACTTCTACCACCTGCTGTCTGGAACTGTGCTCAATCACACATTCGAAAAGCTTCTCGAATGCCCAGCTTCGACATTCAATACATTTTAGCGTAAAATGCTATTAGCCACATTAATGTAGCTAATAGTATCTTACGTATTTCCTGATGTTAGAGTACTAACATCATGCTGTTATGGAATAAATGAGTCTAGGATTGCTAGGTGGCAGACAAACGCAGCAAACGGGTTCAATAACTGTTCAGTGAATTCTAAACCGAGGTGCCCACCTTATATGACAGA
This sequence comes from Heligmosomoides polygyrus bakeri, assembly GCA_947359475.1. Classification (NCBI taxonomy): domain Eukaryota; kingdom Metazoa; phylum Nematoda; class Chromadorea; order Rhabditida; family Heligmosomidae; genus Heligmosomoides; species Heligmosomoides polygyrus. Next base: position 73,678,644 of record OX375868.1, read on the forward strand.
AATTTCAGCACGACGGCTTTTTTCGAGACAGCGAAGTGCCGTTTCCTACATTTCAGTGAAGTTATATCGACAGCGTAACAACTAAAAGCAGCTATCTCTTGGAGGGCGATTGTAGCGCAGTCGAGAGGTACCGGCGTTCGCGCGCACCTGGGATTCCACCTTCTTGGTTCGAATTTCCTGCCCAAGCCATTCAAGCCTCCCATTCCTCTGGTGTCGGTGAATTGGTACCAAACTTGTCTGGGAAGGATGAAGTGATGAGTTGTTCATCGGCTAGCCACCGCAAGTCATGTTACAACTTGATACGCATTCAGATACGCATTCTAATTGTATCCACGATATTTAGTAGAAGTAGAATGCGTGGCGCATCCGAAAGGGGATTAATTAACGCCATCCTTTATCCTTTATCTCTTGAAACTTCTTGCGGGACTCATCCTTCTCCCTTCGTTAAACACAAATTCTTTCTTATGTCTGCCTCATTTTGTTCGACTTTGTGAAGCAACAGGATATGGATGTCCGTATTGTGCCAAACAAAGAGGCAAACAAAGAGGTGTGGAGCAAACTTATTTGGGGTTATTTTTGGCGAATTCGTCTACTTCGGAGCCTAGAAACGCCGAAAATATGTAAATACTGCTAGCCGTAGTTCACATTACAGAGTACTAACGTCAAGAAAGATACAGGTAGAATTTCGTACTTGAGTAACAAATGGAAGGCATACATCGCAATTGGTTGACGAAAAGGAGTAAAAACAACGGTAGAGCGTCGTAGAGGTAGGAGGATGAGCATCCCCCAACCTAACAAGTCTGCTATGGAGATTATGCTGATCGAAATTTTGAGCTCACGAACGGTGCCAGTTCATAAGTTAGCGCTAAATACCCCTCTTCCCAGCTGACCGGAGCATTTCTTGCTGTGATCTAAAGCGCTTCTATGTAATGTCTTTTGCGCTGGGATCGACACCAACACCAAACCAACGCGCCTATATGGCATAGCCTCGAAGTAGTCAGGATGTGCCCTTTCTAATGCCATAAAAATTGCTAGATGACAGACTAACCGAAGCAACGGCAACTGGCAACCTCGACTGTTAAAATTTTTTTCAATGCCGTCCATTCCATTTTTCAACATTTCAGTGAAGATACATGGATAGCGTAACCAGTAAGACAGCTATGTCATGGAGCTTTTGCGGGACTCATTCGCTTTCCCGTTGGCATGTGGGCACAAAATTTTTCTTATCTCTGCCTCATTTTTGTCCGACTTGGGTAAAGCAACTGGATACGGAAGCCTGTATACCGTGCCAAACAAGGGGAAAAGGTGGACTAATCTGTTGTTAAGCGGCTTAACATTTTGACTCGTTAACCATCTTTGGAGGCTCAAAATCACTCAAGAATTCGGATATTAGTATGTGACCAAACAAAAGCCTGAGCCACAAGAGCTTTTCGGACCCATTGCAGAAAATATGAATCTATGATAGTACACTAAACGACAGCAAATTCATGCGCTGATCCGCCCAACGACCAATAAGGATTGATCCTCCTTGAAACACTATCCGGTGCATGGAGCATATAGCATCTAAACAACCGTGTGGTTTTAAAAACGAAAATAAGGAGAACATCCTCTTCCCGTCTGAGCCACAATTAATTGAATGGTTAGTAGTCCAGTCGCGAGGAAGGCCTTGGAAGTGACGTACTGAATCCCTGTCCGAGCTCCGTATTCAGTACGTGATGGTTGCCGAGGTCCAAATACTTCGGCTAAAAAGCTGGTTCGACTAGGGACTCTGAATATGGGAACGCTGACGTGAAATCCAATGCCTGATCTCATGGAGCGCACATGGATCCATGTGCTACGCCTACAGAAATGGGTAGAGTGCCAGGGAGAGAAGTCAAGCTGAACTACAATGGGAAGAAAACATGAGGAATGGGATTGGAATATGTGTCGCGGAGCCACTCTTGCATTCTGTGTCTGCTGTCAGAATAATAGAAGACGGAACTACGTTAGCAGGAATGAACACCACACGAAAGAGCGAAATCATATCGTTCAAATGCCAAACTAACCGGATACCACTAATTGTAAGCACGATAACGGGGACCTCAACCTCCTCAACCTCACCCTAGAGGGCGCCATAAAGTCCATATTAAAGAATGACTACCTATCCAGAGCTACCTTGCCTGGAAAAGTTATTAGTTGGTTCTGCTTTAGAATATCTTCTGGTACCGGATCAGTTGGGCGAGTTATCTGAACAAGTCTATAAGCGTACTAGGAGACATCTCGAATCCCAAGAGAACTTAAAATATCAATCTTCTTCATAGCTTGTTTGAACTGAAAAGATTTTTCGCAAGACAGAACTGACACGGGCAGACTTTCAAGCCATTTCGTAGTACGAACAAAGAACTAGTTTATACGTAGCCCTTTCTGAAATGGATCCAGCTTGTAGTTGTATACGTTGAAACGACTTCTCCTGCCATTCGACGGACGGAGTGCCCAATATTTCGACGGGCTCAGGCAAAGCTCCGCTCTGAAGATCTTGAGAGCAAGAGGTAGGTCTGAAACAGTTCTACGATAGAAAAGACTTTCCATGTTGAGATCTTTAAGCCTTTCCGTATACTCAGCAATGCTTGGCTCACAACCATCATTGGCAAACGCTCTGTAGTACAACAGCCTAGTGAAGGTTTTTTGGACTCTTTCTAGTGCTTGAATATCTTTAGTCAGATAAGGATTCCAAACAATACACACATACACTACACTACAAAAATATACTACAGTAATCAACTACTGGGAGAACGTAGGTTTTATACATCTTCAGCCATCAGAACAGTGGATGTTTCGTAATAATTGATCAACTAGCCTAGTCCCTTTTTAGTAACTTCCTGAACTTGATTTGACCAACAAAGGCCTTTTGAAAGAAGCACGCCAAGGTCGATCACTTGATCGCAGGGGAAAGAGAAGTGCCATCTGGAAATTTTATTTCTAACGGGGAGGAGCTCACCTGTATCACCTGTCATCCCGTTGATCCGTCGACTTGCTCGAGCGGGCGCCAGCAGCGTCTCCATTCGTCCCCGTCGCCTGCCAGAGTGGTCCAATGGATCCTCCTCGCTCGAGGGACACGAAGGGCGTCATATCGGTCGTTCAGGGCTTTCACGAAGAAGTCCGACCAACGTGTTGGTGGGCGTCCCGGTGTTCTCTTGACATCCCTTGGAATCCAGTCGATAACGGCTCTCGTCCAGCGGGTGTCTGCGAAGGCCTACGCTCGCGGCCGGCTCTTACGTGGCCGGCCCACCTAATTTTCGACAACTTGGCCCACGCGACAGCGTCTCTGATCTTCGAACGTCGGCGAAGCTCGGAACTCCGGAGGCCTTCTCTCACTTGCGTGAGTCGTGTCACTCCGAGCATCGTCCTCTCGATTCCACGCTGCGCAACGCTGATCGCGTGTTCATCCTGCTTTCGCATAGCCCAGGTCTCTGAGGCGTGTGTTAGGGCAGGAAGAACGGTAGAGTCGAATAGGTGGACACGGAGTCGGACGTTTTTCGTCTTCTTCGCGACTTTTTCGACGCCCTTGAAAGCTCCCCAAGCCGCTCGTTTCCTCCTGCTCAGCTCCGGCGCTAGGTCGTTGGCCATATTCGCTTCGCGACCCAGATACACGTAGCTGGAGTATTCCGAGATGTTCGTTCCGTTGAGCGAGAATGGGGCATCAGAAACTTGTCCGTTTCTCATGAACATCGTCTTCGTAAGATTCGTATAACATTCCCACATACACGATCGAAGTCGACCAGCATTCGCTCCGCCTGTCTGATGCTCGGTGTTATGAGCACGATGTCGTCAGCGAAACGAAGATGGTGCAGCTGCTGGCCGTCGACCTTCACTCCCACGTCTTCCCATTCTAGTTCGCGCATGACGCTTTCGAGGGTGGCGCTGAAGAGCTTCGGGGATATGGTATCCCCTTGCCGAACCCCTCTCCTTACGTCGATGACGACGACGTTGTAGAATGGAGAGATCTTGGTCGTGAATCCACTGTACAGCTCTCGAAGGACTCTGATGTACTGAGTAGGAACGCCCTGAGTGAGCAGGGCTTCGAGGACCGCTTCAGTCTCGACGGAGTCGAATGCCCTCTTCAGGTCGATGAACGTAAGGCACAGCGGCAGCTTGTACTCTCGCGACACTTCGATGAGTTTCGTAATGGTGTGTATGTGGTCGATCGTGCTGAATCCTCTCCGAAATCCTGCTTGTTCGCGTAGCTGTCCTTCGTCCAGCGTTCTGCTGATCCTATTCAGGATGACTCGAGTGAACAGCTTGTAGACTACGGACAGCCGGCAGATCGGGCGATAGTTGCCAATGTCGTACACGTCTCCCTTCTTGTACAGCAAGACGGTCTTGCTGGTCTTCCACTGAGATGGAATCTTGCACTCCGAAAGGTATCGTGTGAAGAGCCGCGCCAAGGTGTTGATGAGCGCTGGCGGGAGGTTCTTCAGGTGTTCGGGTCTAATCCTGTCGGGACCGGGTGCTGTACGTTTCTTCACCGACGAGATGGCGTGTCGGATCTCGGAAGGGAGAACAGAGGGGACGACGTATCCATCCTGCGGAAGATGGCATGGGGGCAGGTGGACGTGGCTATCGAAGAGATCGGAGTAGAAGTCGTGTATGACTTTCTCCATGGTTCTTCTGGAAGAGGTGATGGTTCCGTCAGGACGTCGGAGAGCAGTCATCTTGGTCTTGAAGTTGGCGAAGTTTCGGCGGGCATTGCGGATGCTCAACCCTGCCTCTGCTGCTTCAGCCAACACTTCCGCCCTTCTCTCCTTGAGATCTTCCTTTATCGCCGCTCTGCATAGCTTCGCAAGCTCGGACGTCAGCTGGTAGTTGCCTGACTCTCGTGCTGCTCCACGCTAGCGTATAAGCTTGAGAGTTTCCAGAGACAGGCGTCTCTTGGTGGTCTTCAAGCTCTCGGCTCCCTTAGCACTATCGCGGAGATGGTGCACGAAGCGGTCGTATACCTCATCGACGTTGTCCATGACGGCATCTTCCCAAAGGCCGACAAGAGAGGTGTATAGGTCCCAGTTGATGGTCGTTCTGGGATTCCTCTTCTTGAATTCGCGGCCTTCTCTCCTTGACGCGAAAAGCGAAACCTCGCGCGAAGGAGGCAGTGGCCCGATCCCGTGTAGAACTTCGGGACAACGGAGACGTCGATCAGGCAATACTTGCGATTGAAGATGATGTGGTCGATCTCGTTGTGGAACTGGCCACCGGGGGATTCCCAGGTCCATCCTAGAGAGGGAGGCTTCTGGAACTGTGAGTTTCCATAGATGATATTGGTCGACATGATAAACTCAGACAGCCTTTCACCTTGCTCGTTCAACTCCAAACCGTGGGTTCCGATGTGAAGTTCTTCCGGCGACCTTCGCGGTCTGATCTTGGCGTTGAAGTCGCCGACGATCACCTTGTAGAAGGTGTGATCTTCCTTGTAGAACCTCTCCAGCTCCACGTAAAAGGCTTCGACCTCTTCGTCGTCGTAGTCGGATGTTGGGGCATACGCGACGAATACAGTCAAAGCTGGCATGGAGCCACATCGCTTCGTCCGATTCGGGTTGTCAGAGACTCGTACGAATCATGTTCATGGCCAAGTGCGTGTTGACGAAGACACCAACGCCACCTACTCCCCTGCTGTCGCATGTTCTGAGGAACAGTTCTTCTCCGGAGTCGTAGGCGGCGTGTAGGGGGTGGTGTCTTCTCGCCTCGGTCAGTCCGATCACGTCGTACTTGATCTTCCTGGCTTGCATCATCAGGTCCTCGACGGATGCTTCCGATGCAAGTGTGCGGGCGTTGTAAGTACAGATCGTCTTCCCAGTCTTCTCAATTTGCACAGCCTGGTTAGGCCGTGAGATTTTAGCAGCCTCTCCGTACCCGTTCTTCCCATCGCTGCAGAAATGGGGGCTCTTTAGGGGTCAGGGGAATGAGGCCCTTTAGTGCTGCTGTGTTTGACTTCCATACAACACGGGTAGCTAGTCAGGCTCTGTCGTGCGGGCGAAGAACTCCGGGCAGCCAGCCAGACTGCCCGAAGGGACGGGGCGAGACTTTTGAGACGGCCTCGAATCGCCTTACGATGTACTCCCAGTCTACCGAGTGCAAGCTTTTGGCCGAGCCGACACAGTTACAATCCGCACAGTCACGGACACATCTGCGCACACTGTGCACGAACATGCCGCTCCCACGCACAAGGAACGCATCGACCCGACACAGCAGGAGCAAGGAGTCCATCCCCTGCATCCCACCTGCGTCTCTGGGCAGTACACGATCGCATTTGGTTCGCGTTTAATTCCCCTATTTACCACCCGGGGACGCGCCACGTGGCCCTGCGACAAGCGGCCCGAGATCCCTCTTAACAAGAGAGCCCGAAGGCTTTCTATCGAGATAGATCCGTGGAGCGGGGAGGAGTTAAGCGGGAAAATATGACTTTTATTTGTATATAAAGGCAATGACCATTCATTGGACCATGTGCTCATCTTCGACACCGCTTCATTCAACAAGCGCGTAGCTCCTCTGACTCACTGCTCTCGTATGAAATGTAGACCTTAACGTCATCGGCGCAAGCAACAACCGAAATTCTAGGATCAGTCTTGAGATAGCTTGGCAAATCATATGTGTAAATGAGAGACAGAATCGGTGACAAACTGCCGCCTTTGGGGACTGCCGATGGACAGTTTTTGGGCATTGACAAGTGATTTCCTACTCTAACGCTTAATTTCCATCCTTAGAGATAAGACTCAAACCATTGCAGCATCTGACCACGAACTCCTACCCCGTCTAGCTTAGCAAGAAGGCGATCATGTTCTACTTTGCCGAACGCCTTGCTATATTGTTATTGTTATATTTCTGTTTATATTTCTATATTATAGTTCTCTCCTAGCGAAAAATGCAGAAACCTGAGAGGTAAGACATTTTCCTTTATTTCGAGCCAATCTATCTATCTACCACTATATAATTGAGTTAGTGGTCGATGACGTTTGAGTGAGTGATCTAACCTAAGTAAGATGCGCCGCTTCATCCACAGCGGAGGCGGTCGAGTTATCTAACTTTCCAGAACTCCTGATTCTGATTTTCTCAGGTCTTCCGCTGTAGCTCGCGAGAGCATCGCGGCGATGCATTGTTGTTTGCTGCGATCTAAATGACGCTGTCGTGAGCTGCCGCATGCCCTGAACACTTTCTTGTAAAGAAATAATTTAGCGTCAGAGTGCAATCTTCATTGCTTTCGTTAGAATCGGCAAGATCTTATCAAGAGTTCAACAAGGCAGTCAGCTCTGGAGTTAGCATTCCTGTGCTGCACCTCGCTCTTCAGTCTCAAGTGCCACCTCGCACTCAGCACGGCTGTGTCCATGACCGCTCCTTGAGTTTTGAAGGCATTGTGTCATCGTTGGAATTTCCACGTCGTGAGTAGGTCTCCACCCACTGCAGCTGGGTTGGCGCAAAGTCAAAGGGAAAACTTACGACTAGACTCTAGGGGCGGATTCATCAACGGCTTGCAGAAATTTAACAGAAAAAATTACAGCCGAAATCACTAATATCGCGGCTTATCAAGCGATGTGGTAAGCGATAAGCCGTTTATCTGAGTTTTCCACTGCGAATTCTGTGTTAGTTATGAAGTCGTTGATGAAGACCCCAGAATATCTGAGTTTTCCACTGCGAGTTCTCTGTTAGTTATGAAGTCGTTGATGAAGACCCCAGAATGGCGCAAATATCAACGAAAGAAGCAAATAATACTCAGCTTCCATCACATGGCCTTTAAAGAGGGCGAATCCCTAACTACTGTTGTTACTATCCTCCCACATTAAAAGCGATTGCATTTCATTCGTATCATAGAAGCCAGGTCTTACAAGGAAAGGTTCCCAACTCAAGGTGAGCTTTTACGATGCTATTTTGGCAGGATGTAGGGCTCAGTGAGCGGAGTCCATTACCACAGTTAATTTTTGCTGAACACTTCTTAAAAGGCCTGAAAAGGAGGTCTGAAGGCATGCTTGCAACTTTCATAAACACCTAAAACACCCAACGTGATGTGCCTCGGCGACGCAGTCGGTAGGAGGGTCGCTTGGTATGAGCACACCGGCGGGTTTTCCAGTTTGAGTCCGCATGATACCGGATTTTTTGCGCATATTAGTTTGTTGCTATTACGCCTTCTCATGATCACAGGAGTTTACTTTTGACCATTAATGCTTAAAACAAGGTTGTATGTGCTAGTTTATCAACAATGCCATATCATACCATATCATCAATAATACTATGAACACAGTTGAACACTATGAACACGGCTCATATCGGTGCATAAGTGTGCTAAATTGTCGTTCTCATCTGAACGTGTTGTCGATTGATTACTTTCCACCTTCACAACGGATTTCACTTCTCCGAGAAGGAGAGACATTGCGGTTGCGAATATCATAAAAGGACCCTCCTCAATGCCATATGTGGTGATCTGTCAGGAAGAGTCGGCTCAGGTTATAGGAAGTATAATATAAATGGGACCTTTCTACACGTATTATCCAGTTGGTTCCATAAGTGCCTGTCGATGAGGAGGTGGATGTCGACCGGACACCTGATGATGACTGTGAGGAGGACAACAGCGAAAAATCACCGTTAGAGAAATCAGTCCACATTGACGGCAAGCATGTTTCGGAAGCAAAGGTATTGCACCAACAAATTAATCCTTTTCCTGTTTCTCAACAATGCCATTCAAGGAAAAACGTTCGAGGACGAGGACGACATGGAATGCTGGCTGGATGGCTTCTTCGAGCCAGAAAAGTGCCACGCTACATGGGATCGGGAGTCTGCCTTAAAGGTGAAGAAGAGTGATAGAACATGATGGCGGTTACTTCGTTTTTCGACGTGTTTCGCTTTTTTTCTAAAATTAAAAATGTGGTGTCTTGAAAATGGCGAGAACTTCTGCAACAACCTAATATATTGAATAATCATGTGTAGGTAGCACAGTCGGAGGAGGCGCCAGCTGTTGCGTGAACCCGATTCCTGTTCCACGGTTAGGATTTCCCGCCTAGGTCAACCAAGTGAAAAAGCGTATCACCTGTATCACCTGTCGTCCCGTTGATCATCGACTTGCTCGAGCGGGCGCCAGCAGCGTCTCCATTCGTCCCTGTCGCGTGCCAGAGTGGTCCAATGGATCCTCCTCGCTCGAGGGACACGAAGAGCGTCATATCGGTCGTTCAGGGCTTTCACGAAGAAGTCCGACCAACGCGTTGGTGGACGTCCTGGTGTTCTTTTGACATCCCGCGGAATCCAATCTGTGACGACTCTCGTCCAGCGGGTGTCTGCGAATCGCATTACGTGGCCGGCCCACCTAATTTTCGACGACTTGGCCCATGCGACAGCGTCTCTGATCTTCGAACGTCGGCGAAGCTCGGAACTCCGGAGGCCTTCTATCACTTGCGTGAGTCGTGTCACTCCGAGCATCGTCCTCTCGATTCCACGCTGCGCGACGCTGATCGCGTGTTCATCCTGCTTTCGTATAACCCAGGTCTCTGAGGCGTATGTTAGGGCAGGAAGAACAGTGGAGTCGAATAGGTGGGCACGGAGTCGGACGTTCTTCGTTTTCTTCACGACTTCTTCGACGCTCTTGAAAGCTCCCCAAGCCGCTCGTTTCCTCCTGCTCAGCTCTGGCGCTAGGTCGTTGGCCATGTTGACTTCGCAACCCAGATACACATAGCTGGAGCATTCGGAGACGTTCGTTCCGTTGAGCGAGAATGGGGCATCAGAAACCCATCCGTTCTTCATGAACATCGTCTTCGTAAGATTCAGCTGCAGTCCAACGCTTCCACATACACGATCGAAGTCGGCCAGCATTCGTTCCGCCTGACTGATGCTCGGTGTTATGAGCACGACGTCGTCAGCGAAGCGAAGATGATGTAGTTGCCGGCCGTCGACCTTCACTCCCATGTCTTCCCATTCTAGTTCGCGCATGACGTTTTAGAGGGTGGCGCTGAAGAGCTTCGGGGATATGGTATCCCCTTGTCGAACCCCTCTCTTCACGTCAATGACGACGTCGTTGTAGAATGGTGAGATCTTGGTCGTGAATCCACTGTACAGCTCTCGAAGGACTCTGATGTACTGAGTAGGAACGCCCTGGGTGAGCAGGGCTTCCATGACCGCTTCAGTCTCGACGGAGTCGAATGCCTTCTTCAGGTCGATGAACGTAAGGCACAGCGGCAGCTTGTACTCTCGCGACACTTCGATGAGCTTCGTAATGGTGTGTATGTGGTCGATCGTGCTGAATCCTCTCCGAAATCCTGCTTGTTCGCATGGCTGTCCTTCGTCCAGCGTTCTACTAATCCTATTCAGGATGACTCGAGTGAACAGCTTGTAGACTACGCACAGCAGGCAGATCGGGCGATAGTTGCCAATGTCGTGCACGTCTCCCTTCTTGTACAGCAAAACGGTCTTGCTGGTCTTCCACTGCGATGGAACCTTGCATTCGGACAGGTAGCGTGTGAAGAGCCGCGCCAAGGTGTTGATGAGCGCTGGCGGGAGGTTCTTCAGGTGTTCGGGTCTAATCCTGTCGGGACCGGGTGCTGTACGTTTCTTCACCGACGAGATGGCGTGTCGGATCTCGGAAGGGAGAACAGAGGGGACGACGTATCCATCCTGCGGAAGATGGCATGGGGGCAGGTGGACGTGGCTATCGAAGAGATCGGAGTAGAAGTCGTGTATGACTTTCTCCATGGTTCTTCTGGAAGAGGTGATGGTTCCGTCAGGACGTCGGAGAGCGGTCATCTTGGTCTTGAAGTTGGCGAAGTTCCGGCGGGCATTGCCGATGCTCAGTCCTGCCTCTGCTGCTTCAGCCAACACTTCCGCCCTTCTCTCCTTCAGATCTTCCTTTATCGCCGCTCTGCATAGCTTTGCAAGCTCGGACGTCAATTGGTAGTTGCCTGACGCTCGTGCTGCTCCACGCTGGCGTATCAGCTCGAGAGTTTCCGAAGACAGGCGTCTCTTGGTGGTCTTCAAGCTCTCGGCTCCCTTAGCACTATCGTGGAGATGGTGCACGAAGCGATCGTATTCCTCGTCGACGTTGTCCATGACGGCATCTTCCCAAAGGCCGACAGGAGAGGTGTAGAGATCCCAGTTGATGGTCGTTCTGGGATTTCTCTTCTTGAACTTCGCGGCCTTCTCTCCTTGACGCGAAAAGCGGAACCTCGCGCGAAGGAGGCGGTGGTCCGATCCCGTGTAGAACTTGGGGACAACGGAGACATCGGTCAGGCAATACTTGCGATTGAAGATGATGTGGTCGATCTCGTTGTGGAACTGGCCGCCGGGGGATTCCCAGGTCCATCGTAGGGAGGGAGGCTTCTGGAACTGCGAGTTTCCATGGATGGTCTTGGTCGACATGATAAACTCAGACAACCTTTCACCTTGCTCGTTCCACTCCAAACCGTGGGTTCCGATGTGAAGTTCTTCCGGCGACCTTCGTGGCCCGATCTTGGCGTTGAAGTCGCCGACGATCACCTTGTAGAAGGTGTGATCTTCCTTATAGAACTTCTCCAGCTCCACGTAGAAGGCCTCGACGTCTTCGTCGTCGTAGTCGGATGTTGGGGCATACGCGACGAACACAGTCAAGGCTGGCACGGAGCCACATCGCTTCAGTCGCAGACGTCCGATTCGGCTTGTCAGAGACTCGTACGAATCGATGTTCATGGCCAAGTGCGTGTTGACGAGGACACCAACGCCGCCTACTCCCCTGCTGTCGCATGTTCCGAGGAACAGTTCTTCTCCGGAGTCGTAGTCGGCGTGTAGGGGGTGGTATCTTCTCGTCTCGGTCAGTCCGATGACGTCGTACTTGATCTTCCTGGCTTGCATCATCAGGTCCTCGACGGATGCTTCCGACGCAAGCGTGCGGGCGTTGTAAGTACAGATCGTCATCCTAGTCCTTCTCAGTTTGCGCAGCCTGGTTAGGCCCTGAGATTTTAGCAGCCTCTCCGTACTCGTCCTTCCCATCGCCAGAAATGGGGGCTCTTTCGGGGTCAGGGGAATGAGGCCCTTTAGTGCTGCTGTGTTTGACTGGAATACAACACGGGTAGCTAGTCAGGCTCTGTCGTGCGGGCGGGGTACTCCGGGCAGCCAGCCAGACTGCCCGAAGGGACGGGGCGAGACTTAAGGCGGCCTCGAATCGCCTTACATACACTCCCAGTCTACCGAGTGCAAGCTTTTGGCCGAGCCGACACAGTTACAATCCGCACAGTCACGGACACATCCACGCACACAGTGCACGAACATCCCGCTCCCACGCACAAGGAACGCATCGACCCGACACAGCAGGAGCAAGGAGTCCATCCCCTGCATCCCACCTGCGTCTCTGGGCAGTACACGGTCGCATTTGGTTCGCGTTTAATTCCCCTATCCACCACCCGGGGACGCGCCACATGGCCCTGCGTCAAGCGGCCCGAGATCCCTCTTAACAAGAGAGCCCGAAGGCTCTCTATCGAGGGAGATCCGTGGGAAAAAGCGTAATAACAACAATCTAATATGTACAAAAATATCGGCAGCACGCGCACTCGAACTGAAGACCCCGCAGACGTGCTCCTAAGATGCGGAGCTCCTACTAGTTGCGCAGCCGAGGCACATCTCGTTGGATGTCGTAGGGGTTGGCAATAGTTTTGCTCACGCCTTCGCCTCCTTTTCAGATCTTTAAACAGCGTTCAGCAAAAACTGACGGTGGTTCCGGACTCCACTCCTAGGGCCCTACATCCTGTCAAAATAGCAATTCGCAAAAGCTCACCTTGAGTTGGGAACCTTTCCTTGTTTGACCTTGCTTCTCAATTATGCTCAATAGGTCGTTCTTAGCAACGAATTGAAGCCTTGACGTTTTTGCGGAATGATCACTGCAATAACTTTTTATGATGTAGTTTGGTAAATGCTCTAAATGAATGTAAGATATACCACTGAGAGTTTAGCACAAAAATAATAAATCATTTTATCAAAAGAAACAGCCATTATGACGCGTCTGTCTTTCCATAAGCGCAAGGGTGGCATTAAACGCTACTGTCGTTTTTTCATAAGCAATACCGACAACTAACCAATATCGATGATATCGGACTTTTTTGGAGTTGGCGGAGATGATAACCTTTCACAATACCTTACAAGAGATAACCACAATTGGTCGACCACTGCCCATAGTGAGCGATTGCTTGGGATCTCAAACAGGACTTCGTGTGGCCGTCAAATTGCTGCTGGCTTAATATGTTACCAGCTGCAAGAGCGGGCTATCGGCCGCACTGAAGGCTTCACCGTAGTAATAACTTCTCATCCTCATTCGCCGTCTACGTCATAGGTTCTGCAGTGCAGTCTCGCCGAGTGGGGAAAGCTAAAAAGAGTCACGATAAAAAGTTGCTATTCTATTCCATTATTCTATAGGTATTGATTACTACCCAGAAAAGTTAGAGCTCACCAACAATAAATATAGTAATTGTTCCGATAGTGTACTGACGCCACGCTGAAAAACATCCAACATTTTTGAATGCGGTGAAATGTCCAGGGAATCATTTTATTATAACCGAGCGAGGATATTAAACCGCTACCCTTCAGCGACCTCGACTACCCTCAGGGCCAATATTCCGTGGATGACATCCACAGAAAATCTTGATCCATATCGATTGATGGCAATTGACACATCAAAGACAAACATAAGGTTCGTGTTTAGCGTCCTCGGCTACCCCAGGACTAAAATTTTGGGCCGCTGTGGTCGCCATCAATCGTTGAGTATCGCCAGTACGCCATACCCCATTCCAGTTGTGACGAACGGAAACACGCACACACGCAAAACTCTTTAATATACAGTAGGATTATTATCCCAATACTTAACCCAGTAGTTATTAAGCCTAGGCTAGGGATCATCTCGAGAAGACAGTAGCTAGCGGTCGATACAGGACCATCCATAGATTTTTCCGTTTTGTTAAACGCCCGTCTTGTGGACATTGCACTTGCAACGCTCCTCTCCTAAATTGTTCATTCTCAGCAAAAATCAGCATACTCGAGCGATGTCGATAGGTCAATTGACGTTGTTGACTTGTAGCAAACTCCCAAATAAGCCATTAGCTTTTCGCTGACGGATGCACATAACGATGCATACGAATATAATGATAACAATGAAAAATTGGCTTCATCTTCTAGCAAATTTCTGAAATATTCTTTCTCATCGTAAAATAAGCGCTTAGTGTCCGATGTGACCAAAACATCCCTTTACTGCTCGTCACTGCGCCGTCATCGTTTCATCGCATATTCACAAAAGGGTAGCAATAGTCCACCTGGTTCCGCCGGCCAATCTCAAGGCACGTCTTGTTAGGATTCGACTATACGATTTCAGCTGTAAGACTCGCCAGTGCATTATTTGCCTATTCGATAAGGAGGGAGACTGCATGGCCTCAGGTGTAGCATACCTTATGAAGTGCATGAGTTGCAACGGCGAGTATTTCGGCGAAAGGGGTAGACCACTTGGGCAGCGCGCTAAAGAGCATTTGGGCATGCTTCGTAGGTGCGATATCTCCGGTCCGCCGGGTGAGCACAGGCTGCGACGCCACAATGGCGCTGGGGTTGACGTGGAGGTGACGGTATTGGCACGCAAGTTCAAGATTCGGCGTAGAAAATACTAGAAGCGCTGTGGATTGCCGCTAGGAACCCCACAATCAACAGGATGGAGGAGCGCGTAGCGGTGATACAGGAGCTGGCCCCGTACGTTAACATTTGCGGTCTCGAGCCGGAGGACGGTCTGCCAGAGGCTCGCTAGGAGGGTGGACCGAAGGTGACTTCATCCTCTCATGGATCGCCTCAAAAGGGGTACTTTTTGCACTGGGCTGTTTGTGTTACCTCTTCGTGCTTCGTCCCCCTCTCCTTTCAACCTCTGATTCACCGCTGTGGTCTGAAATGGTTCTTGGACGGATGGTTTTTCAAACTCTACTTGACTCTTCCAGGCTCTGAAGATGGCCGTTACGCCAGAACGTTGGCCGAAATAAAGGATCTATACTAATCTTGGTTCGCCAGCTGCATCACTTTGGTATTCATACTGATCAATATCATGCCAAGATTCAATAAAAGTAGAACGTGGACTAGTCAACCTCTTTTTGCCTGTGTGAGAATCGACTTTGGCTTCTGAAAACGAATTTCTCTGAGCGATTACATCTGAACAACACCTCTTAAATTTAACCAAACTAAAAATAAAACTCGACACATTGAAGAGAAACCTGGGATAATAGTTCTTATTTGGAACTTGGGCCCTAGTATAAAATGCCGTTAGCGGTCCGCCTGCAATTCTCGTTTAGCCACACCTGAAAAAAGCTCCAGTTGTTTACTCTCTCAATGCCGAGAGTGTTTCAAACATATATTTAATAGTACCTCAAAATCTTCCTGCGCTTTAAAAGTTAGTGTAGTGACTAGTAGATCTGCTCTTCACCGCCTGCTCCATCTTCAATGTGGTGTTCTTGGCCACGGATTGCCAGCCCCTCATATTTGATGAACTGAGTTTCATACAGTGGACAAACAAAGAAAGGTCCACCCTGTTTACCTTCGCTTCCCTTCTTAATCACTCCTTTTCCAGGTCAAGCTGATATTCAGTTCACCGTAAACAAATCGCAGGTGCTTATACAGGCTCTTGCGAATCATTGGATTCTTGCTCTCTTTGCACCTGTGAGGCCTTTCTTCGCTGGATGAAGGCATGCTTCGAAGTCCTGAATCTTAGAGAGTGTGAAACAAACAAAAGAGGCAAATTAGTTGCTAAGATCGTCCAGAGGTTTCCCTGCCACGAGCTAATAATATATGTAGACTGACCAGTACGCAAGAATCCAATCCCAATTACTTTATTCGTGACCTAAAAGTTAGGTAATTAAACTGCGAATAATACGCAAAGAACAATCTCGACGTAGCACGAACTGTAATACAGACATCTTCAGAAGGCGCATGAGAATAATGGAGGTGCATAGAAACTGGACTGCGGCCAAGAGTGATTACCTACGACATCTAGTCGATATCTAGTTAGCTAAAATCACTAACGGTTTAAGAGCAGCCCAAACCTATTGGCAAAAGAAGCTAGCTGATGCGGGGTGGCAAGAGTGCCGAAAGCGGCGGCAGGCAAACGCGGTGACAAGGTGGAGGGCGATGGGAAGGCGACGGGCAGGAGGATGAGCGGCAGCAAGAGGGGTGATCAGCGGGGGCCAGGCTGATGGGCGGCAAAGCGGGAGGCGAATGCAGGGCGGCAATGCGGCAAATGTAGTGATCAGCGGCGGCCAGACCGATGAGCGAAGGCGACCAGGCGGGAATGCGGCGGCAAGGCGCAGCCAGGCGTATGAGCTGAGGCGACCAAGTGGGATGGATTTAAGCCTTTACCCAAGCACGTTTGGGTGTTTATGCCGAGCTGTAGTCAGCTGAGGCTGTTGATTTGTTATTTTGCGATATCGGCTCGCATATCTCGGCGCATGTTCAAATGTTCTCACTTTTATTGATCGCACTGGATCCGCTATAGGAGGCTTCCATTAAAAGGAGGCGTCGAAAACGACTAGCGCAGTTGTCAAAGTGATGATATGAAGGAGCATGCGGTGAAGACATAGAGTATGGCCCTATCTTATGGTTAGGTGTCAGAACACCAAAGATAGGTGTCAATCAAGCGCTGACCAACCAAAGAACGTGCTACGAAATTGGTCCTATCCTGTGGTTAATGATAGGTGTCTGTCAAGCGCGGGGCAAACAAAGAACGTGTTACGAAATTGGTACAATCCGGTAGTTAAGGATATGTAGGTGTCAAGGGCGGCCCACCAGAGAACGTGTTACGAAATTCTTGGCCTAATCGATAGAACCTCGAAAGTGTTGTGTAGAACGATGGGTGCAAGAATACTGGAGACCTCAATTACAAGCACCAACACACGTTTCACGGCACCACGGAATTTGAGCTGTTCAACCTCCTTCTTCTCCATGTGATAAAAATAAACACGCCGAACAGTCGGAAAGAGTTGCTTATGTCATTTAAAAAAACTGGGTTCAAAGTGTGATTTGAACAAAAAAGGTTTCGAAAATCGAAAATTCACCTTGCCTGTTCTTGTCCCAGAGTTCAGTAGACCCATAAGAAGTTTAGCAGAATGTATCAATAGCTCAAGAACACGCAGACTTCGTTCAGAAAATAAAGGTAATTGAATCATGAGAGTCGAGAAGGTAATAGCAGGGAAAGCTACTGACGTGCTCTAGCGCAAAAACTGCAGCAGGTCGACAAAGCTGGCAACGCTTCAGGCGATGCCGCGCGCAACCGCTGTGGCTGTCGGTTTTGTATTTCTAAATACGGCCTAATACACCGTCGGATATCGCAACCGCAGAACGCGTCGCGTAAAAGCGTAGTTGTAGTTGGTGCAAACTACAGATGCGCGGTGAATCTTACGCCTAAAATCGCGGGCACGCAACTCCCAGACCTAGACACTCTACTTGTCTCTGTGTCGTCTTCGTTTACTTTGCGTCAGTCCTACTTTTACACCTTAAACCACTCTAAAGATTTACAAGAAAGTGTATTTCTTGATTCTGTCTTTTACGCCTTCTACGGGAAAACCTCCGTTTTGAATTTTAATAATGGCCGGTATGCCGCTGGGCATGCAGAGGAGATTTCATTGACGGTCGTGATTTTTGGTTGAAAAAAAGGTGGAAAGTAGAACTCTTGTACAAAGGCGGGGTGCCGTTGGCAGTGCAGAGGGATGGTTGTAAGCGGCCATAATTTCTCAAGAAAGAATTCACAGTGTGTTGCGCAGTGGCTGTTTGTGCTCGGTAAACACTTATTCTTCTCCATTAATTGATCCTAAGTAGCTAACGGCAATGAGAATCGACAGCTCTATGCAGGATAGTCAAATGACAATGACAGGGTGTAGAAAAAACTCCGTCTGCGACGGCACTGAGATGACAATGCCGCAGCGCGATCAGATAAGCGGCGGAAGAGTGCGCTCACGCCCGAGGCGTGGGAGACGGCTTAACCGCGACATAAGTCGCGACACTCCATTTCACTGGCCCTGGTTGTTTACGATTCCGAGTCGGCTTCGCTGCAGACCGATCGCAGGACGATGAGTCATGCGAACATCAGCGCTGTGCCGGCCTGCGTGCCCGATATGCCGATAAAAGGAGAGAACGCTCAAGCTAACACATTCAGTGCAACGCAGGCTTACGAGAAAACTGATTGAGAGCTGACATCCTCTCCGGCCACGAGTTGGAAAAAAGGATTTAGAGCTTGTGCGTGAGGAGCGTGCTGACAATGAAGGACTGAATGAAATAAAGCACTTGAAAAACCGCATAATCTTCCTGGAATGTAAAGAATTTAAAACACCATATAATCAGCCGCCAAAATAACTGAAGGCATACAAAACAACAATCTTATGAATGTGCTGCGAGTGAAACTTTTTTGAAAAGCAAATCTATTCTCATTGACAGAACATATAAGGACAAAGATCCCAGAAATGATGGGGTCAACTTGAGCGACGCGCTTTTTCGTAGCGCAATAAAAACAAAGAACTCTGAAGCATTTCTTTTCATGGCCAGATTCAAGACACAGAGGAAAGCATTTGAAGCATAGATGAAGATTACCCATGCGGTCTCTGCGTTCACAAAGCGTAGTATAAACATCACAGTCGACGGCGCACCGGTGGGTGAGCGAATTGCAGTTGAACTTGGATCTTCTCTTTTGCCTGTCGATGGTCTTTGAGATGGAACTGATGGTGGTTCCGGCGTAGCTTTCTTTGCGATCTTCCTCATCTGCGGCTCGAGCGGAGTCGTTTGAGGAGTATCAATCAAATTGCGAAGCTGATCCTCGATCTGCTTGATCTCGTCCCTTGCGACCATGGCTGCTTTCTGAAATCGTGTATATAACTTTAAATGTGCAGAGAATTTTACGAAACTGACCATTTTTTGTTTACGACGACTTTTTTTCATTAAAGAACGTGATCGAAAGGTAACCATTTCTTAGAGGTGGAATATAATATGTTTTCGATAGAATTCCTATAAAATCAGTTCACCGACCTCCTTCTGTTCGGCTTTCGACGAAGATTTCCGAGTTTTGCGAAAAATGCCGATATTAAGCTGCGAAGCACTTGAGTCATCGTTTTATACACTGCGGGCTTACAGCTTCTGCGTGCTGCTGAGTAGCGTGTTTGTCTTCTTGAACGGCGTTTTCGGAGGTTGCTGGTATCCATCCCGATCGAGCATTTGATCACGTAAAGTGGCGTCACCACACCAGAATAGCGGACCCCGCCTCGAAGCGGGACAAACGCTGAAGAAGAAGAAGAAGAACGGCGTTTTCGGAGGTTGCTGGTATCCATCCCGATCGAGCATTTGATCACGTAAAGTGGCGTCACCACACCAGAATAGCGGACCCCGCCTCGAAGCGGGACAAATGCTGAAGAAGAAGAAGAAGAACGGCGTTTTCGGAGGTTGCTGGTATCCATCCCGATCGAGCATTTGATCGCGTAAAGTGGCGTCACCACACCAGAATAGCGGACCCCGCCTCGAAGCGGGACAAACGCTGAAGAAGAAGAAGAAGAACGGCGTTTTCGGAGGTATCCACGCGATGTCGCATTCGTCTCCCGAGGACATTAAGAACTTAATGGACACCGAGGACGTTAAGAACTGAAAAGAGCTTTTTATATGTTTTAGAACGGCGTACGTGATATGCTCGACAATCTAAACTTATAAGCTGCGTGAAATAGTGTATGAAAGGCACGAATAATGAATTTACAAATCGAAATGATGAACAATATAGGAATCAAACAGGGAATGAACGCTGCAATGTTAGATAATTTTACGATTTTACGATACCTTCAGGGTTTAAACGTGATATGAGGTTGAAGGTTATGATGATGGCACTTAGTAGGAAGATTGCGATCAAAAGAGTAAAGAAAAAGTACCTTTTAATAACATCCAAAATGTGAAAGCAGTCGGTGAAAGAAAAGTCTGAATTTTCGTCGGGAAGAGATTGCAGTGTTATTAAATGCGAAAAGGGCAAAAAATGCGTGAAATGGTTTGTGAGTCGTGGAAGTCCAGAGAGTGGTATCAATACGATATTACGACCGCAATGAGCTGTGCATAGGTCCTTGACATTAGTTTTTAAATTCTAGAATCGAAGTAAAAGGAAGAACATGTGTAAATTGAACAGTTCTTTGGGATAATCATCTGTACAATAGCAGTTTACCGTATCTTGCGCAGGTGTGCAAGTGCAGGTATATTTTACAGTACAGTCTGCGAGGTGGAATTTAATTCACCGCAAACATAAAAAAATGACGTTTCCTGTGAAACCGTTGCGAGACGTTGAATGTTGTGAATGAAATGCGAATTTAAAAAGGAATGGGGGTAGTATAAGATTTGTGGTTGATATTACACCGTTAAAGATTGATTTTTGGACGCTATGTTGAAGTGTAAGAAGGAAAAATTACTTTTACCTCGAAAACATGAAATTTCTATTTTAGGACTACGGATTCATGCCACGTGGAGCAGTTCATTGCTTCGCATGTCTCGTTATCGATAGGCAGTTTATAAATTCTATAAAACAGACAACCTGACGAGGGAAAACCACAATTACATCTCCAGAATCCGCACGATTCGTAGCAAAATGAGATTCCAGGGTACATGCTCGATTCCGGGAGCTCGTCTATGAGAGTTGTGGCATTTTCGAGGCCGCATTTTCTACCTGCACAGCTGCCCATATGAGGACATCGTTTACGAGATGGAACTTCTGTTACAGTGTTGCTAGAAAAATATTACAATTTAGAACGACACTCTATAAGGTGATTTTTAGCTGTTCGACCGCAGCGCCTTTCGCTGAAATGACAATACATGTTTTTCTTACGATAGAATTGATTTTTAGAACGTGAATAGTTATTGAGCAATTCCCATCAGACTGTGGGCATACGTGCTTTCCGAAGCAACGGGGAAGGTAAGCTGACAAGACTGTGTCGAGGGAATGAGATAAGAGATGGTTGACAAAGCTACTGTACTCACAAATGTAGATCTTTTGAAGTGTTTAGCATGCCTCGAAATGGAAACAAGTGGAATCTCTTCGTCTTGTCTTTCCGACTGTCGCTTATAAATACATTGCAAGATGAGCATTGGAATCCGACGGAGACTGCAGAGACCCTTCTGCAGAAACGTTTACCAAGGCAAAATGTTAGCAGGCTAGAACCCACGATGCAATACAAAAGAATGCCTATCATCGCGGTGGCCGTTTTTGGCCAGCAATCTGGATTAATAATCATAAAAAGCACTATCATAAACAATTTCTAAGTAACATGCCTTCACAACTATAATTTAAGAATTTTTGTTATATCATTTTGTTATATCGAAGTGTTACTGTAATCATAACATTGAGGCTTCTCTGCATGGTTTCTGATATATCATGTTCAAACAGATGAAAATCGACACCTTATACATATATGTATATAAATATATATTATTGGATCTGTTATCACAAGCCAAAAGCTTCGCCATATTTTGTTATCAGCTATGGTTATATTATATGGATCTCTTATCACAAGCCAAGAACTATGCGTCATATCTCCTCAACAACTATGGTTATGTTCTGCGGTCTTATCCAAGGCAAGAACTACATCAAGCCAAGAACCACGCCAAGCCAAGAACTATGCCTAACTTCGTCACCATCTATACTGTCAACTGCAACTGGCCCAATAAGTGTAATGTAACTGAGCACAGGTAGCATTCAATCATTTCACAGAATGGAGCTGCTGAGCATATCAAACTTTTCGATACGATTTAGTTTTCAAACTTAATTTTAGCACGTAATTTGCGAGCTAGCTGTTCTTCAATGATTGATCTATATTTTGACCATATTTTTGAATTTGCCTGTAAAAAATTGCACAGCTGATGCAGTCTGCTCATTGCTATTTTATAATTACTCTCCAGCTCTATTTCATTGGGTTTCCACGGAAATTGTACGTGGATTCCATTATTCCGAATTTCGACTGAGCTATAGATCTGCTCCAAAACTTGTTTGTTTTCATCATCGCTTGCAATATCGTCAGTTATTCCGAATCATTATTGCTCCAGCAAAAGAGAAAGGTCAAGGAGATTTTTGCTGCATTTCAAAATTGTCATTAAATCGATTAGATTTTCATCACCTTTCGAGGCTTTGCTTGAACAATCTGAACCTGCTACGACATGCCAAAAATCGTAGGAATAGATTGAAGACCTGAAGGTATACATATAATTGGAAAATCTAAAATCATTATAAATAATAGCTTATTTCAAGATGAATGTTAGGGAGAATTTCGATTTCTACGTCATCAAGAATGCTATGGGACGAAATGCCAAATTGGCGAGCGTACTGAATATCCGCGGCGGAGAGTCGTTGGATACACCGCCCTCGGAAAGGGGCGGGGCGAGGGGCTCGCCGAGGACAAGATGTCCAGGTCCCTGCCCTCACATGGAGACATCGCATTTCCAATCACTTCCCTTGGCCATGCAGCTTTATCCTGAACTGATTTCGTTCTTGAGACAAGAGTCAGAATCTTGTCCACCATATTTGGAGGAAAAGAGTTTTCAGCTGCAGCGCCAAGGCTTTCTTCAGGTCCCGCCACATTGCTCAGTACTAAGCGTCGTCCGAATTTTCCGACAAGCACAGCAACATCTTAGCGAGATATGTCATGACAACAACGCGAAAATGAAATTAAAAGTTTTCAGCACAAGGAAAATTTTCCTTGGAAAGAGAGGACGGTGATCCGGTCTCGCGCACCAACGGAGAAGCCTTCAATGTAGAATCCCTGACCGGAATCACCCTAGTCTCTAGTTGAGGCGAAAATTTAAAGGATTGTGGTGAAAATTAAAAGAATCCAGAGAGAAGAGCGACGTTCTGATTTCCTCAACCGCTTCCATAACCGGACCGACTGGAAAATGACTTCAGAGTTCCCCGAGATATGCTTCCCAATCGTCTCCTATCACCTGTTAGGTTTTTGGACGACGTCACGCCAATTAACGACGGTTTCGTGCGCAGCAAACTTGTCCAAATAGGGCGGCGCGGGTAGGGCGGAAAGTGGGCGGCGGGCAGCACGGTGTACCGACTGTCCCCCAATATCCGTCAGTGAGAGACGAGGAAGCACAATCTCTTCCGAAATTGCATCAACTGTTAGGAAGCACACCAACCTTTTCCGAAATTGCATAACTGTTAAAGATGTAAATAACGTTTCTTCCCAAACGAATCTAAGGTTTCAATTGTCACTTTATTCGATCTACGCTTCTCTTGTTTATCTTCTAATGTAGATAAAAGGAAGAAGTAGAATGAGGGTTAGATGGAGGCGATGTGCGAGTGAACTGGAAACAAAACTACGGGTCGCTCCACCATCCAATAGAGCATATATACGCACGCTCCGACTACTGGTAGAGTTGAAGACAGAAAAAGATACTATCATCAAGCGCGAGCTAAACTCCAGAGAGGATACTGTCCTGAATTTAAACAAGTTCATCTTCAGTTTATCTTCTGGCGACGGTGCTTGATTCTTCGTAGGCACCACCAAACTGTTTGGAACTACAGGATCATAATTATCACGCTTTCGTGGAGTATGGGTTTGCGATTGTGGGCGAATCCAGGCTCATTGCGATGGCTCAGCGACTGAGTGTTTCTGCAGAAGTTCGAAGGGACTCTAGAGCCACTACGGTGAGATTGCTGCGAACATCTGCTTGCACTTCGCGCTCTGTCCCGTTTTTCTAGGTTTTTCCCCGACATTGCGTGAATGACTAGACTAACGCTATGGGGTTTTGATTGATACAGTCCACAGAGGGCAACGCTGTGATGCTCTCCACAAACACTACAATGTCCTTTTCTACATTGAGAGCTGAAATGTTACGAAGAAAAACATTTAAAACGCTTATTCAAATCTTGAGTGCGACGTCGCCTCGAACCAACAGATTTGAAGCTGTTACAATACCAAATTTTGTGAGCACATGAACATGCTGCACATCGTTAGGAAGCAAGTTTATGGGTTTGTCGTGCAGTAAGGTTGCCTTCGGCATGGTTGACGGCGTGCTTTCTGTGGGGATATGAGTGATTTCCTACTTTTTTTACGAGTTTCTGAATTTCACTAAGTAGCGTTTCCATTTTTCCTTGTTTTCTTTCCAATAGGTTTCATATTCCAGAAAAATATAAGGATTATTTTCTGTACTCGAAAGGGTTCCAGCGTATAATATGGAGATATACTCAAGTTTAGTTTCGAGTTTTGATATTATAAAGCCTACGATTTTTCTTTGGGTTTGAATGAAGATATAAAGTTCCTTACGATTAGTTGGAAACCACCTTTATATTGGAAGTCAGTCATTTTCATATTTTTAAACTTTTAGACGACACTGTACACATCGTTGGTATAAAAGTTGTTGAGATAGCTGGATTTTATGTGCGAGTAATAATGTTGTTCGAAGTATATGCGATGAAATGTGAGATACAGCTGCTGTACGGTTTCGGTAGATATGTTTTTTGTGAGAAACGCTTGCGAAGATCTTCCGAGCATGCTATAGGTAAACAAAATTGCTGACGTGATATGTCGCATGTGCACCGTGGTAAAGAGCCTAGCAGAGAAGCACGATTTGCTGGAGTTGAAAATGTCTGAAAGTGTGTCTGAAAATGCTGGTCGACCCGCGATCAACCGCAATAACGAGCATCTCACCTAGACCACCCGACTGAGGCTCAGGGGCTCAGTGTCTCTCATACATGAACTGCCATCGGTATTAGTTATAGGGACAGGGTTGGAACAATTTGTTTTCTAGGAATCATGGCGTCATAACCCCTCGAAACGCCATGTGGACTTGCTGGAGTTGGGGAAAAGGGAAGATGACTTATGATTCCGAGTACAATTTGTTGTGTAGGAAAAACAGGAATGGAGATTAAGAAAAACACTAAAAAGACTACAAAACGACCATGATGTTAATACGATAAAGAAGTGTGGCCTAGCGTGATGAAGTTCATCTTGCGATGCACCATGTTTGCATTCGGTATACATTTATTATTCCTCCTTTATTGATCCTACGT
Source organism: Heligmosomoides polygyrus bakeri (assembly GCA_947359475.1). NCBI lineage: Eukaryota > Metazoa > Nematoda > Chromadorea > Rhabditida > Heligmosomidae > Heligmosomoides > Heligmosomoides polygyrus. The sequence continues at coordinate 73,703,647 of OX375868.1, forward strand.
AGTCTGTCGGCAATGACAATCGACAACTCTATGATAGATAGTCAAAGTGACAATGACAAGATAGAAACAACTATTGCCGTTTACTAAGGCTCAGCAAGGCGACAGTGCCGCAGCGTGATCAGATAATCGGCGGAGGAATGCACTCACGTCCGAGGCGTGGGAGACGGCTTAATCGTGACATAGGTTGCGACAGTGGCTGCTGGGACTGACTAGTCAGGTTACTTTCGGTTTTCAGTGCTCCACCTGCCGCCGCAGGTAATCCCATGGAGAGGTGTGTCTGTTACATGTTCAATGGAAACAAATTCGTTGATTTTGCTGGTTACTAACATTGATGGAGTAAGCTTATCATTTCTGCGAGTTTTCAACTGCAGCCATCAACAAAGAGCAAATGAAAAAGACGTTCTGCAGGAATCAAACGATAAGAAAGAGCACGATGCCTTCTATCGCTTCCGGATCAGCGATTTATTACAAGACTTGCCTGAAAGGGTTGCATACTGACGTGTTCATCACTGGCCGCCGCAAGTCTTTGTGTAGAACAACTACTCATTCATATCGTCGTACTGCCGCTCACACACGCTCACACAACTTGTGAGGCACCCATTTTTCGAGCTTTTTCACCTTCCCAAGGCGTTTCAAAGCGTCTGCAAGAGCAGTTTTATGGCGTCTAGCTCTTTCGCGATCCCGGGAACTGTTTGGGATTGTTTAGCTTCCAGCAGTTCCTTCAGTTCGTCGTCCAAAATTGGTCTAGGTCGACTGCTACAAGGGTCATCTTTGAAGCTGAAATCGGCGGTCGAAAATTTAAAGAACCACTGGCGCACAGTGCTTTTTTCCAGCACTATTAGGCGCCACACTTGATTGATTTGTTGAGCCGTCTCAGTTGCGGATTGTCCCAATTTGACGTCACAATAAAATATCGTTCGGAATGCTTCTTGAATCGTGCAGCGGTTCCATACTTTACTTCAGTAAGCCCTTCAAGATCAAGTATAAAACAACGCTGGAACATAAATTTAGTAGGTAAAGCGAAAAATTCTGTATGGAATGTACCATTAAATCGCAGTGAAGGTTAAATTTTTACTTAACAGTGAATGAATAAAAAATAGTAACACAAAACGCTGAGAACTTTCCGGACAACCTAATAGTACACAACCGACCAATGACCCGATACTGATTGCTTAGAGATTGCGCTCGGCCATGAGCGCGGAAACTTTCGGGCGCCTTCTTAGCCCCTCACGCTTCTTCACTTGTCGGACACGAGCTGCTTTGCGGAGCATCACACATTCGTTGTTTGCAGAACCAGACAAGGGAAGGGACTTCAGGGTGTGATCGATCCAAGCTGCATGTCTGGAAACTGCTTTCGTCGCTCAGCGGGGAGGTCCGCTGGTGGGTTCTACGCGCCTTAGGCACAGAATCAGGCAAGGGAGGGAACTCAAGGGTGTGATGGATCCTGTGTGGAAACTCTTCTCGTCGCGCACGTGGAATCCGCAGCAGTTCCAGACGTTCATCAACCTACGGACCGGCAAACGCGTTATTGTGAGCTTCAAATAGCAGTATCCTACTCTTCTTGTTGTAATGTGTCTAATATCAAAAAAGGTTACATTAGAGGACACCACTCAACATTCGAAAAAACTGGAATCAGTGAGAAAATCTATTTTTATTTTTTAGGTCTGGATATCCGACGTATATAATCGTGTTTGGTATACTGTGGTTTTCAGATGTTTAAAGCAATGACGGCTCATGTGATAGCTTCGGACTTTTTACAAGAGTAACATCACTGAGCAGCAACAGGCTTGTTCCAAAATGACAGTGTGTCAATGGAGACAATTGGTGTGTGATGCTCCATATCATTACGTCTATTATAGTTTCGCCTCCTCACTACACCTCACCTAGCATGTCGAATTCTGCGGAAAATTGGTGAGCGATGCTCCATGAGGTCCAGATGCATAATGTCCGACAGATGAAGAAGGGTGGGGGCCAAGATGACTCCCAAACGTTCCGCGCTCGTTGCCCAGCGCGATCTCTAAGCAGATAGGGCGCAAACAGCATCGGGTCAGTGGTCGGTTATGTATTATAATCGCACGTACTCGCGAGTAGCGTGTCTGCAATTTTTGGCGTAAGGTTCACCGCGCCCCTACACATTGCACTACCCACGCTTTTACGCGATGCGCACTGCGATCACGGCGAGCAGATCTTGATATGCGACATATATAATCGTGTTTGGTACACTTCCGCGTCGCACCGGCAACAGTGTTTCGCGGGTAGCTACGCTGTACATAGGTACTAGCGCATACTCTCTCCCCAACACTGCGGGCGGGTAGCTACGCAGTCTGTACTTCCGTTGCGCGGCGGGTCGTCTGTTACCTTTATACAGCTGTGAGTCCACACTACTGAAAACACCGACTAATTGGGCATTCCTCAGCAATCTGAACTCGAATGGGGATTCGGTGTGTGGCCAAACACTGCCTCAGGTTGCGACTCAAAATTCGACAGTGAATTAAGTCAAAACAGGTGTTGAATGTCAAAGGAACACCTTCGTTTTCAGATCAATACACTTAAGGATTTCGCACAGGGCGGGTGCTGAGAAGGAGAAGAAACGGCACCGGCGATAGCGACGAGGTCGACAACGAGGAGCATCACCACTTTCACCCCCATGCCGACAAGCAGTCACTCGCCCCACCCGTTCACACGTTCGACTTCCTTGTGCAAGTCCACTGCACGATCTAACTGCTCGCGCATTGCTGTTCATTCTGGAGGCCTATCGTCAGGCGCGCTCCATGTGGTTCAACGTGACTCCCGTCGATGCCGCTCCTGTCTCCATAGGTTGACGAACGGTAATGCACTCTTTCGGGGCAGGACCTACAACGAAGAGGACCTTGTACAAAGAAGGAAGCAGATGTGGTTGAATATCGAACGCCTGCCGGCTGACCAGCTCTGCTCATCATCCGCCTCTATTGTATGTCCCACAACCGTCGTCGGTGTATGTGAGCAGGCTTTAGGCTGGCTATTCCACTAGTGTTGAGGCATTATAATTCTAACTACAAGGAGATAGCGAGGCGCAGGCTTGAACGACGCCGACTGCAACCACTACGACTTCGAAAAGAACGTCAAAACCATAATCGCATTGGTGAGCGCTATGTCCTATTACTTGTTAGTAGCGCTGTTCAACAAAAAAAAGACAAGCAATAAGCTTGATTGCAAAGCCATTTTACAGGTTTGGAACGGCGTTGGTAGCGTGCACCTTGTTCAAATGTGCTTCCTCGAGGCAGGCGAGTTTTCTTCGATCAGTACTTCCTGTCAAAGGTGCGACAGGACGAAGATGCGTAGACGTTCTAATGTGTTGTGTTTCTCTGCCATTGAACGAATATGTCCTGGATTTCTGCGTTTCTCGTGATAGTAGAGGCGTCCTGACTCCTTTACCGATGTCCTTACCTACTGCCGAATTACAGTCCATGAAAGATGACAGTGACAACGGTAACACGATACTCGAGCTGTCGCATCGCATCGGTCTCGAGAGTCAGTGCTCAGAACCTCCATTCCGCTTTTTATTGTCTTAGGGAGGTCTAACCACCTGTCCATGACGAAAAGAAGAGGCACTAAAAAACTTGTTTGTTGCTTGCATTTGCTGCTTATAGAAATCACAAAAGTAAAAGATAGCTGTTTGCTTCGAAACTGTGAACTTGCCAGATCTCTTCAAAATAATGGGCCATTTCTTGCTCTCTGGAGTTCGCGCGGAAGGTGAGAAGGTTGAAGAACTTCATAAAGAAGTCGGCATGATCAGACGGCAAAAATCTCGCATTGTTCTCATTACAATATCTGTATTGCTTTTCTAAAAATTCCTTAATAAGGATACAATGGTGAATATTCAGATAATTCAATATTATTAATATTCAATTGTATTAAATCAATATTCATGTCAACGCACCTTTTTCAACTTTTTTAGAGTTCCTCTCCACGGTTATCAAAACGTGATATGTGGAAAGTAATTTTCAAGACTTCAACGGAAAAAATCCTTTGCTGAAGGCGTTATAAAAAACAGAAAATTCACATCGAATTCCGGGACGAGAGCCTTCAGTTCTTCGAACAATGCAACCAGTTCTTTCTCAGTTATTCTGAATTGAGTTAAGCGTCATATGTACTTTACCTGCTTCAGCACTAACAGTCGCACTATGTGGCAACAAATAGCGGCTCATAATTCAACGAGAACGACAACGGTTTCTAGTCTAAGGCAGTGCCATGTAAGATTGAACGTGCTGTCGATGCTTTTCCTACGTGATCCATATTTCTTCTATTATCCCACTTGCACTGGAGTGATAATAACTAAAAACGCTTTGATTTTATAAGACTACTTAACCGCAGACCACCACTATCTGCTATTATAAAACTGATATATTTTTTAAATAACACTACATATTGTTTCGCACAAGGTTTTTCACCAAGCACAAAGTCGTCTTCTGATTATTCGCCAGCTGGGATGTATCGTCTAATGCCAACTTGCTCTGTTCCTTGGCTCTTATACATCGACGTGATGTGTTCTGCCAGGACCTAATCTGTATTTTACGGCGTCATTTCTATGTAGTGTTCGATTGATTTACTTCATGTCCGATCAAAAATTAAAGTTGAAACCTGTTGAACCTGTTGTGCATTGACGTCGTGGAGTATAACCTTTGTCGCACTTCCTCATCCCGACAGCGATCTATTTTTTTCAAAATTTGAGTTCCACCAAAGCTTTCTATCAACATGGACGCCAGCAAATCCTTCGAAACTCGAACTGAGCTGAGATGAATCAACTCGATGACCAATATGATTATTACGATACGTAACAGTCGTCAAAGCATTGTTTTCAGTAACCTTAGCGATATCGATATTATATTATTATTAAGTGACGGTCTCTTAAGACCTCCGCACTTTCAAGAACGCTATCCAGCAGAGCACACTTTACACTGGCTTTGGTTTCTTTAAGACCGCATGCGTTTTATGTAATTCTTCGGTTAGCATTTGTGCGGTAGTTTTTGACCATCGCTGCACGTATTTTTCTTTCTGCACATGTTTCCAATCCACCAATAAAACACATGTTGCTGGGTAGAGATATGTTTAGTTGAACGAACCATTCCTGCTAATTCAAGAATCATGTCTGAAATGTATTAATGTTATTGAAACGAGCAGTTTCGACTTTATATTGGCCAATTTTATCGAGCATATTCTTCCTGTGCCTGCTCTACGAGTGACCGGTGCGTCTAAAACTAGAAATGTCTTCCTAGATATTCCTCAATTCCACGCTCAGTGTCATGATTCGCAGAATAAGGAGCACAAACCTCGGTCTGTTTGTCGCATAGCGGACTTAGTACTTAGGACTCAACTGACTTAGTCTGGAAACCCCTCAGGGCGGTGCTCGCTTCATTTCTCACTTACCAGCGCTCGTTCGGAAGCAACCAATAAAAACCAATACCAATGTAACCGAACAACATTCATTGCACTTGAAATTGTCGTTTGCGAAAAGCATCTTTCTCTATTTTCCTCTCATTCGGCAATTCCTTCCTTAAAGTATCGGTGCATGAAGAACAAATGACGGTTCAACTTCTTGGGGCCATGTTGTTCTGATGAATTTTTTCATTCAAAGCTTATCATCTGGTTGTGTTTTGTTGTATTATCTCGATAGTAATACATACTCTTTATCGATTGAGAATTTAATGAAAACAGTAATGTACCTCATTGCCTCTGCGAGTTGAAGAGAAGCACAAGTGTTGCTACTACGGAACTGTTCTAAATTTTTGCCGTTCGACAATAATTAGGATCCAAATGACTCACAGAGTATAAAATATCCAAAAGCTGACCGAAGTTCAACGTTTAAGTGATTCAGCCTAGTTAGAGGGAGTTTTTCTAAGCAACTCATGCGAAAATCGCTACAACGCTCAATAGGCATATAATAAACAACCGACTGAAAGAAAAAATCACTAATGGCTCATACCTCCACGGAGTTAAATGCCGTTACTGGTACAGCGAGATTTGGGTCTGCGGAGCTCGAGCTCGTATCTTGAAAATGACCCAAAAACGAGGGAGGAAATAAAAATAACTAGTAATACACCGAGGATTGACTTAGAAGTACAGCATACCCGGAAAACGAAACCTGGATTGCCACGCTGACGACTAATGACGGATTAGTGTTTTTGACCCATTTGCCTCATTAGGCCACTGACGAAAATCCAACCGAAGAACTGGGAAATTGATAGCTATGCACCATGCCTGAAAATCGTTCCAAAAGTGAGTCACGTTGTGGGACATCACGACTACGTCATACTTTTCTTAGCAAGCATACGGTCTAAGCCACACACAGTCGCTGACAACAGCTTGAAACGGCCAGCTCGCAGAAAGTATACACCTTATAGGCCTTACGTTTCGCCAGCATCGTTGTCTTCAGAGGCCTGAATGTGGTGCAAGGTTTTTGACATGCGATTTGCACCACCAAGCGCCTTACCTTCTCTAGCAGTTCTGACACAAATCTACGATCAATCGAAAAAGCTTGGAAATGAAAGATAAACTGACTTATAGATCCACAAGAATTGGAGCGCAATCGCCCTCTGATAGAAGACCACTAAGAGCGAATGAAACACACTGTGTAGTCTCCACATACCTAGGCATTCCTAGACGTGCACCGTGGTTGATCAAAATGGGCCGTAGAAGAGGAGATATATGCTAGGAAGGCATTAGAAGCGTTCTGGATTTTTACAAGAAATGCAGCAATGAACAACCAAAATAGGTGCATGTCCGTTACGAATGAACTTCTGTTCCTTGTTTCACACTGCGAACTGTAGAAATGCTTAGGTATACGGAGACTGCACAGTGGTTTCATTAGCTCTTACTGGTCTTCTAATGGAGGGCGATTACGCTCCAATACTGGTGGACCGATGAGTGAGTTTATCTCTCATTCCTGAGCCTTTTCTAGAGCAGAGTAAGACGCTTGATGTTGTAAATTGCATCTCCAAAATCTTGCACCACATTCAGGCCTGTGAAAACGACGATTCTGTCGATACGTAAGGCCACAGTGAAGATCCACCAAAAGAACCTCGTGTTGGCACACTATTAACAACAACAAGAACTATACATGCCGAGGTTTCATGAAGAGAGAAACTGGAGACTACTCAAAAAGAGGTTTTCTCGTAGAAGACGGAATACAGTATTAAATTTTTTTTGCAAATCTCTAACAACAAGAACTATACATGCCGAGGTTTCATGAAGAGAGAAACTGGAGACTACTCAAAAAGACGTTTTCTCGTAGAAGACGGAATCAAGTATTAAATTTTTTTTTGCAAATCTCTAGAGTGCCCTAAAGTGGGAGCAAAGTATACAAAGACGACACAGAGACGAGTAGAGTGTCTATGTCTGGGAGTTGCGTGTCTGCGATTTTTTCGTAAGATACACCGCGCTCCCGGGGGCAGACATAACTCCGACGCCGCGCAAACCCCTCTCGTGTCGCGCGCGGTGCGCGACGAAATTGGACGAGTTTCGCGTTGGATGCTTCCGACAGGCACGGCTAGTAACGTTTCCGACAGGTACGGCTGGTAACGCTTCTGACAGGGACATGGGGCACGCCTTTGCCTCACTTCAACGTTTCTTGAAGATGGTATACGAATATGGTTTCAGTGGGGCGATCAGCGGCAGTTTAAGCAGGAATCTTGATAATGTGGATGGTTTCTAGGGTCAGTATTTGCCATGTACAACTTCTTCGGCCAATTTTTATCCGTGATTATGGTCATGCTACGGAAAAAGGTAACCATCGCCTACGCTATTCTCAGACCAATTGTTTTACTGCAAACTGTTGCCTACCACATTCTGAGAGATCTTAAGTTCCTTGCTAGAAATGTTGCTGTCGGCGGTGGACTGGACGAGTTTTACTAATATTCATGTTTGCTTCTCTTCTCCATTTCGAGATGAGTTTCTTGCAGGTAATTAAGATCGTCATAGGATTCGCCCTAATTATGCTAGTATGCGTTGGATACAAGACTTAACTGTCTGCCATGCTTCTATTCGTTTCGTTTTTTGGCCTGAATCTGTGGCTAAATGCCGGGTGGAATGTTCCGGCTGACCGATTCTACCGCGATTTCATGAAGTACGACTTCATCCAAACAATATCTATTATTGGGGATTTGCTGCTAGTCATTGAGTACGGTCCCGGTGGAGTTTCTGTTCAAGACGACAAGAAGAGGTGGTAGAACACTAGAAATGGAGCAACATCGTTGCGTTTTGAAAGGCAGATTTCTTACAAGGAAATGTGATCGAGGAGGTTGGAGTTGGAACAAAATTGTTTATACAAGCATTTATTCATTTAACTGCGAGACAAACAATGGAAGGTGACGTTATTGAAACGTGTCGAATCCTAACCGTAATGTGAAACAAACCAGGAAGGGTATAGATCGCGGGCGCTCATAGAACGGATCGTTGAGCCGTTTAGACCTCTATCTGACACTATACTCATGCTCTGCAAACAACATGCAATTCTCACAGAAGAGGATCGTGTACATAGGAATACTTAGGCTCGTCACAACGATACATGCCACTCATATCTCGAACGCATCCTGCCAGACAACCCGTACTAACCTAGGCCTCGAAAACCGCTCGCTTGCCCTGTGGAACTTCTTTGCCGTCTCGAAGCAGCCACAAGCTCTCCTGAACTGCCCGACCTCAGCGCCAAACTCATAGTGAGATTTACCGCTCTTTCCCAGACATCCGTTTAGAACTCTACCCGTGCCCTGCTCTTCACTGCTATCGTTCCAACATTGGCTATCAGCTATCATTTGGACAGACATAGAGACTCTCGTGTAGGAGAATGCTGCACTCGAAGCAGAAGATCGCACAGCATGACTTGCATGCGAAGCCTTCTCCAGACAGACAGCGGGTGGGTGCTCACACGCCATGCACTCTCTGAAAGAGACGTCTCATCGACCTGTGCGATAACTTGCCCAACAGCGGATGTCGTCGACTTACCCCTCTGTGATTGGATGTAAACGCTGGAAGAGGGACCAGGTGGCGAAAAGCTCATGCCAGCTGAAGGACAGCGGTGCTGACATCAGCAAATCCTGAACAATGCTAATGAAATCGCCACTAGATTCTTGAGCACAGTAAAGTGAAGATTACGAAAAAGAACTCGAGTCTGTTATTCTCCCCAGAATAGCATGAAAAAGATGTCATCTCATTCAACATTGGATGCAAAAAAGAATAAAGGACAGAGGACGGCGGTATTTGGGATGACCCACACATTCTACTTTTGCAAGGTATCGAGTGCACAATATGAAGGTGCACTTGGCCTATACAATCACATTACATCACCAGTTAGGATGGTATAAGTTAATTACATGAACACTGTTTCAAATATGTTTCTTGCAGCTTCTGTTTAAATATATCAGTATTTCTTGGCTATCCTATGTCAGATGGTTGCATCCGTATGTAGTCCGTTAAACTAAAGGTCTCCAGCTAATGAAACAGCAATGGTGTGCAGGTGAGGCCAGGATGCAAAAGACACGAATTTGCACCCCCCCCCCCCTTCCCCTTCAGGCGCATACAACCTAAATTCTGATGAGGTGTATAACCACTCAATCATAGCCGCCGCTAAGGTCTAAAAACCAACGGAAACTAAATAAACATGGCGTTCCTTACCAGACGCAGAATGACCGCTCTTTTATACTAGCATGTGGAGGACATGCCATACGAATCGCGTTACATTTGGATGTTTTCGTTGACGAAGATGGTGCAATATGCTGCGACAGCAATAACTCAAAAAGATCCGCATCCAAAACCACGTGGAAGCTACCTTAAACACGTGAGAGATATATCTCCGATTCCTTCCGCAACTTATCGCCGATGAGCCAGATAACTAACCATTCGTGATTTTGGCCAACCGCTTGCATACAAACTGCTCAACACTCACTCCTATTAAAGAACAACGAATATAATTTACTCGCAATAACTGAAACGAGATTCTAGTCACTCCTTTTACCTATGTTTACTACACACTCGAGTAAACTCACCCCAAAAGTTGCAAAAATATTTCCAGGATCTACGGTCGATTGGCTGGACATGATCGCAATCACTTCCCGTGAAACGTGGCCAGAAAGGCTTCTGAATGAAAACATAAGTTTCTAAGGCGGCATAAGTTTAGCTGTTGCTTTAGTTCGATGAAGGTTAGTAAGTACGAAATGCAGAATGAGAAAAAAACACATGAGAGAAGAAATTCTGTTCACGACACAAATTGTGCGGAAATCGTGTCACATTCAAGACCATTTCTGGTTTAATGATTAAGATCAGCCGCAAAGTAATGTGTAAATTATTTATACTCTTATGAACTTATACACAGAAGCTACAACTTACTTCAGATCCGTAAGAATAAACTGCAGAGCATTCCGAAGCAAGTAGTCGCCACTACATATAGCTTCAATGAGGCCAAACTCTCCTTCAACACTCTGATGTAGCCTGAACGTATCAAGTTGCTGGACCGCAGAAATGCGTAAACCCTTGGAAACCCACCTGCTAGGCTAACAAAACGTTCTGCTTTCTTATCCTTGACTAGAATTAGCCCCCCCCCCCCCTCCCTCTTCGAAATCAAATTCTGTTGGAAGAACTTCTCCAAGAATGAGTTCAAAATCTGCAAGGAAGATGAATGCAGATGACGAGAAGCAACAGTGAGACACTACACGAAACGCACTAAGAACATAAAGCTTAAAGGTCAGCGATATTTATTTGTTTATTGTGAGTGTTGTAACCGAAACAGAGATGAAAATCCCAGAAAACAAAGAACAATAACCACGTACCAAAAAGTCGACAAGCACAGTAACGTACCATTTGTTCGTTCTTGAAATGGCATACACAAATGAGGTGGTATCGTCTATGCGGGCGACAGTTGCTAACCGCTTGGAAGATTGCTATCGATTCTGGCAACGACTGGGTCTATACACTGCAAAGAGAAAGTGAAAATGGATTAATAGAAACCAAACCAAGCAGCTAGGCCATGGAAAAAACATAAACCCACTTTGCGCCAGTGAACGATGAAGGGGAAGTTTATGTTATGCAATTATTACCCGATGAACGAGCCCTGAACAAAATGACAAAATAGACGCGTCTGGACAAACTAGACAGAGGGACATAAATGTCTCGTAAGTTTAAAGATGGGCATACCTCTTCAAATTGTCTTCTCCGAGACGAAACGGGACATCTTTTTGCAGTACATGATTATATGTACTGTTCTTGGACAGGGGCTAAGAAGGACGTCAGCGAACCGCTGCATCTCTTCGTCAATTCTTCTGCGGCGCTCCCTGTCACGCCTTCTTAGATCGCGCTCTGTGTCGGGTACCTAAACGAAATGGAATATCGCTTATCCGGTTTTGTTGTTATGCAAAATTGCGCACCCTTTCTAACATACACAACTGGGCCTGTGCTCGAGTATCCGCTGCCACCCGCCCGATAAGGACGTCGAGGCCTACGTTCCGGGCCTTCAGGACACGCCGCAACTTGCTGTAAATCAAGCTTTAATGCGTTACATACACTTTTATATTACAAGGAATCGATTACCTGTGGTAAGCCTCCGCCGCATTTGTAGTGCGGAATTCCCTCATGCCCCATTTGCACCACAGATTCTCAAATGGACCAGTCAACCACCTCGTCTGAAGATAGGTGAGAAACTCTTCACACTTAGCGTAGGCTTCGTGTGAAGTGGGCAAGGTGGGGCGGTGAATTCCGGGAACCCTCCTTCGAAGATGGACGGGAAGGAACGGCAGACCTTTGATGGTCCTCCGCCAATTCACGACAGCGTTATCCTTATGACGGCCAACGAGGTAGCGCCGTAGACCCAGCTAAAGTAATATTTTTCATGTCGTTTTGAAAACATCTAAAATCTTATTAAGGCAACCTTGTCTCGTTTCCTATTCCAGGTCTGGGCGAGGTGGAAAGCGCATCCTTCTATGTCGATCCCAGGCATGGCTCTCCTGGCGGCGTTTATTGCGGCCTTTTCGAAGTCAATGACGAGACGGAGATTGCCATCGTAGTTGCTCCCTAATGCCGTCAGCTCCTGCCACAGCCGCCGGAAAATTAATTCATAGGTGCTCTCAGTTTTCCTTGTTGTGAGGGCGTGCACAATGGGTACCTAAATGCTCACGCTAGGCTATATCTTCTCATATTAACTTAATGTAATCTAATCTTAATATCCAACGTACTTCATGCCCTGCTCCTGTGACACCATGTATTGTATACAACTGGGCTTGATCTCCTAGGTGCATGGGTAGTACGTTGTGCACGCCGTCCGCAATCAAAGTATGCAATCCGGCTCGGTGAACCTTCTGAATATTGCAAGTTAGCAGTGTACACCCAGCGCGACATCCCAAGTGAGCACCTCTATTGGGGTCCTCGAAAAATACAGCTGCACATTAGGCGCCTTCAATTGTAGGAAAGGCGTGCCATCCTCGAGATTCGCGAATCTCTCGGGGACTGATTCCCATGTGACGTCCCGCTGTCTGTGAAAGTTTTTGTTCCTGAACAACCAGATGTAAACCATTTTTTGTCAGCTCATCTACCCAACGTATTCACGATTCACCTTGAAATGTTTCTTATTTTTGAATTGAGGCTCCTGCCATGGAATCGAGCCGTCATTTCTTCTCGTTCCTCGACTGTAGCTGCTTCCCTCTGAATAGAAAATGCTTTGCAATATGATTACCATGTATATACAGTTCATGCAGACCTGAACAGATTCCAGCATGTCTTCCAGAATTTCCGAGTTTGACAGCTTGGAATAGTTCTTATCTTCTCTGATCAGCACGCACCTCTAGAGCACCAATTTTAGAAAACCGCCTCCCAAACCACGAAATTGAGCAATACGAGGCCCTACCTTGTGCGTGCTTCTCGCAACTCTGTCCTCATGCACATTAATTGTCGTGCAAATGTGTCCTCCCGAAGGATTCCAGAGGAACTTGTTGCCGTCCACCTTAAACCACCCTTTGTGAGATTGCCTCACATAATTGCATCAATCCAATAACTAACTTTGATGGTGTTTCTGAGCCCCATCCGCCAACACTCTCTGCACATGAAAATCTCGTATTTGCCACATCTATTTGCATATATGTAAATGTAGCACTGGCGAGACCCCGGCAGATTATAACGAACCACATCGTGCTTGTTTTTGAGGCTTCCAACACGGATTCCCTGGAAGCGACTTGCTGAAGCGGATGATATAGCCTTCAATAACAAACTGATTTAAAGCATTTGGGGCAGAAAATCAGACGAAGAAGGAAGCAAGCACTTACTTTGTACCCCACTCATGGGTATGGGTCGTTTCCATTTCTCTTAAAGCTATCACAGCCATCGCAGTCTCTATGAAGATTGATGCTGTTTAAAACATGGTCACCGTATGTTTCGAACCGGAGTGGATATCCATGTCGACAACAATTCAAGGCTTCTCCCATCCCCTGAGACTCAGTTACCGCCATTTTTACTTTTTGCTCCAGGTTTCATCTTTACACCTCATTTTTCAAATCTTAAGAAAAGTTTGAAAAATCCAAGGTGCATAAACATACTTCCCAACTGGACGAAGCGAGGCGGTTCACTTGTAACTCATGCAGCACTCCGGTGGCCAATCTGTTACTCTCACGCGGCAGAAATCTATGGAAATTTGTGATCCCCGTCTAAATAATGAGAAGACAATGCTGCAGCTGAACTACCTTTGCTGAAGCAATTCTTCGCGATTTCTCGCCGCTTGCCAATTCGCACGAAGCCTTGCAAACATCATCGAAACAGTGTGAAGGACATTTTGGCTATCTGCCTTCAACCGGTCAACCTTCATTCGAACCTAAAAATGCATTTGAATTGAGCAATCTGTGAAATTAACATCTGAAGGAGCGGGTAACCCTGCATCTCTTTTACTTTCTGCCAACTTCAGGAACTGGAGCTAAGGCTGATATCATTCGACCTTTACATTGAAAGTGTAATCGTGATTATCCTTTTCATTTTATCAGTTTTTGAGTTAAATTACTAAGAGTCTTGTAGGAGAATGGGGGGTGTTCGCCTACACTGATGGGAAAAGGTAGTTACTCAATACCATGAGTACAATAAGAAACATAACAACTCACATCAAAAACCCACGACGACCACCCTCAAAAGTATGACAATGCGACAATCATTCGCATTCGGATTTCCGGCTTTGCTATATGAATAAAATAGCAGTAAGAATGAAGTACCTCAAAAGTGAATGAATTAAATAACGTTCAGCACTCCAACAACTACGTTGAAATGGGACTACTTCTATGCTGTTAAGACTAGCTGCTAAAGCTACAACAGCAGACTACTGCAGCGTCTATAACTAGCCCTATATAAGCTCTCTAACTGCTAGAACTACTAAGTGCTATATAAGCGCCACTAATCACTATAGAAAGGCTATAACAAGCACAAGTAAGCAGTGCATAAGCAGTACATATATACACTTTGCTGTGGTACCAAGCGGACTTGTGCTTCTGCTAGTGCCGATGAGATAGACATCTGGATTAGTCCGCGCAGTACCACAACTGCTATATGCAAAACATAGAAAACTCACTGATTGACTTCGCGCGGTAGCCTCCTGGTGAAGCAGTATTACCGTCTCCGTGCAGTTTTGGTCGACGATCCTACAACAGTTATACAATACTATTTGCAAAGTAATTCTTCAAACGTTTTATTGATTACCGCAGCTGATCAGTGATAGTGCGGTACAACTGCCGCGCCGCTGTTTCATGAGTAGTGTTCTCCAGCTCCGCAGTCCTCATGCGCGCATCCAGGAGCAGATCCACCGTTTCCTCGTAAAGTCGCTCCATCACTATCTGAAATATGCCTGCAATTACAGCATGCACGACAGCGTGTGGAGCGCATCGAGAGGCGTCAAGGGCACTGCAACTACAGAAGAACTAAGAACGACACATGATGTCTATCTACCATTTAGACATTCAGATAGATTTATGGACAGATTTAGATATGATTTAGATAAACATCATGTATCGTCCCTAGTTCTAGCACAAGAAAACAGCAAAACATGCAAAAAAATAAGCAAAGAGCTTAAACAGTGGTAGATGAGGCGCAAATAGGGTCGGGGGAAGGGGCTCACCGTTCCTCAGTTGTTGCCCGCCTTGGTAAGAAGGCACGCATGTGTGAAATTACCTAAGGAATGACCTACCTCAATTCACTGTAGGGATAGAACACATCGATGCAGCAAAAAAATTCGGTTTCAAAAAGCGCAAACCGTTGTGTGGAGGGAGTAATCCCCCCACCCTTTTTGCGCCATAGTTGACGATGCAAGCTGGCGCCGATTTTTTTAACAATCCGAGCTTTTATCCCTTCACCTACAATTCAAAGGTCTTATCGGAGCTAAAAGTGAACAACATAACTTGTGATACAAACGTTCTCCTATGGTTAGGGAAGTGAAACGCTACTAGGTAGCAGCAGTCCGTAACCGTCCAACAAGCAACAGCGTGGAGCGACCGGTTAACAAGAATTCCTCGACAACCGTATTTTACATCACATGTAGGAAACACAGGGAACGGGAATAAGTGCAGCAGCTGTGTGAGGATTCGCCAGTCACAGCACTCGGATAACTGTTAGAACCGAAAAGAGGTGCTTAATTCTACCCGCCTTATTAGGCTAGAGCAAGAATAAATTGTTAAGAAATAAGCTGTAGAAATCAAGGTGCGAAACAAATAGATCGTGTGCACAGTGGGTGCAGAGATCAACAACTACGTTCACAGATCAAGCAGCCTGACCAAGTAGAACCTCTTACCTCGTTGGGATGAGGTATGGGAGGTTACCGATGTTTGGTGGGTGATGTCTTATTGCATCAATGCGCCGTCGAATGCGATAGAGGCGAGGCGACAGAATGAACATAGGCTAATACCGGGAGTACAGACGGATATCAACTAGAATGGAACGAGGAATACCCGCACGAAACGACACAAAACAGCATCATCAACCGAGGGACACTCTGCGAGCTTAAATGCTGAGAACATTTCGTGCTCCGCGGCTAACCATGCGTCACCGAGCGCACGTCCGCGTTTCAGCGCCGAGACGTCGCACGCGGCTAGCGCGCGACGTCGCGTCGGAGTTAAGTCCAGTGGCCGTATTCATGAACGTTCCCGGGAACGTTCAAGGCTTCCCGCGGGAAGCGGCCGGGGCGGGAAGCAAAAGTTCCTATTCATGAACCTCCCGGGAACCAACGGTAGGCTCCCGCGCCGATGGCGGGAGGCTCCCGGCCTACCCGCCCTCAACCGGTCGGGAACGCCGGGAAGCCGTCAATGAAGTGCTGTGTGCACTGTACAGAATAGGATTTCGATGGCGGTTTTGGCATCGAAAATCGTCGTAACAGGGAGTCATCTTCACCACCTATCGCATAACGTGTTCCTGGGCCATCTTGCAAGGGGGAGGGGGGATGGAGGGGGGGGGGGTTGCCTACTCTCTTGCTGTCGAGTGTGTCTACCGTGGTTTTGTAATTTATTGATGTATATTGTTTATCCTAGTCGGAGGGGATACTACACTCTGATGGTTTTACAGTGACGCCAAAATTAAATGTAGGGCATGTGCCATTTTCACATCGAATCGGACACTTTTCAAATCAAATGGTGTATTTTTCGAACCAAATTAGACACTTTTTAAATCAAATTGAACACTATTCTAGGCTAGGCTAAGACGTTTGAGATCAAAGCGAACTATTCCGAATTGAAATGGACTTTTTCCACAAAAAAACTAGGGACTCTCCAAAAAGGTTAGAATGATTTTTTGTTCAAGGAAAATTTTAGTACAACTTACTTTGAACTTTTGGTTAATTTAGCCAATAAGTGAACACGTTGTTTGAAAGTGTTTAAAAATTCTATTTCTTCGGCAAATAATGGATTAAAGCTTGTTTTCAAGAGCAGGAAGGCGGCCATTTTCTAGTGCCAGAAGAGAGATTGATTCATGTACCGCAATTTGATGGTTCATGTAAATGGTACTTGTAGTATCAATCAAATAAAAGGTGTGGCGAATCTTTGAGTGCATGGCGCGATCTGATCTTTTAGTGCGCTATGTACTTGCTTCTTTGCTGTGCCTTAAAAGAATTCTAATTGCAAATATCTAGAAATAAATTGTTTTATAAAATTATTACACTTATTTGGGCAGCTAAACTAAAAAATTTCAAAGAAGGTTATTCCAAAATTTTTCTTCTGCAAAAAGTCATTCTAACTATCTAATTGAGTCTGTAGTTTAGGTTATTTTGATTTGGAAGAGTTGGCTTTGATTCCAGAAGTCTTAAAGCTAAAATAGAAGAGTGTCCAATCTGATTTGAAAAGCGTCCAATTTGGTTTGAAAAGTGTCTAATTCGACGTTAAATGGTATAAAAGAAAGGCAACACTATTAATTGGTTCATGAGTGGACGACGTGTTCCAACCTCGTAACTGGGATATTGAAAAATGAAAGGCGTTGACTTGTTAATCTCCTAAGCCTATCAAGTATTCCTTCCTCGGGTCTCGTAAACGGCTAGCAGACTGTGATTTCTTCGGCGGTTGGCGTTGTAATGGTGCATACTCCCGTCCACGTTGCCTCTGAGCCTGAATGGAGTGGGTTCGGATTTGTGGTAAACAAGTAATACTTGAATATACTATACGGGCGAAAAAGCGATAATTTGAGAAATTAATGTTTGAAATTTTGCAGTTCCCGCCTCCGCTGCGAATCTAACTCGCGCGTCGCGGTCGCTCCTTCTTCCCGGTGCTTCATGAATACCGACCGGGTTGCGGGAAGCCGGGAGCGGGATGCGGCGGGAGCGGGAAGGCATTGCCTGCCTTCCCGCTCCCGCCGCTTCATGAATACGGCTACTGGAGCCCCGCGCTCCTGCTGTAGGCGGCAACCACGCTTTTCCGCGACGCGCACTACGGTTACGCTGGGCCGGTCCTGATATCCGACGTTTAGATCCGCGTTTCATGCAGGACTTTGCAAGTGACGGATTAAGCAGCAACATGGAGACTGAAGGAGTGAAAGGAGTCGTAGCACTTACAATTTCTGTCTGATATAAGGTGCCTTTTAGAAAAATACAGATGCTTATCTCTTCAATGGAAATATGACCTGTGACTACTATGTTGAATTCTATTCAAATTTTGGAATGGCATCCACTAAATAAACGAATAGTCCTTTTCGAATTTTTCAACGGTTTCGAATGCTCACGTTTTCGAACATTATATTTCGAATATATTTAAAAAACCTAATTTTCCTCAAGATTTTTTCTGAAATTTCGAACAGTTAAGTCGCAGTAAAGATCATTCGAACGATGTCAATTTCGAGATGAGGGGAGGGGCGAGGAGGGTGCTGATTCTCCCACATCTACCTCTATATACCATTGTTGTTGTTTCTTTTCGGCATCCAACTGGAATGTAAGTCTTCTATTTGTTTTTCAAGCACGGCCTCTCTCCTTTTTGATGTTAGTACACTGTGACGTGATCTATGACTTGTAGTATTGTAAGCGTTTCTCATGTTTCCAGGCTCTGAGGAAGACGAATTCACCAAAAGTCTTCCTAATGAATGTGGATAACCTTCGAGGTCTACGGCTAAAATAAAGACCTCTTAGCAGTTTAGTAATATTGGTCCACAGCAAAATCCAGAAAACGTCTACGTTGTTCGAACAGTCTTCATTGCAATTTGAACATTCGAAATTTCACAAAAACACATTCAGAAAGATCACGTTCTTTAACCCATGGGCAAATTGCGCGTCTGGTGCGTGTGACAGCGTGCTAGGACCGCACGAACGCCGGAATCTCGTGGAATCACTACTTCACGATATTCTAAATGGAGCTCCTATCAGGTTAGCACATATTGTAAAAAGCCAGAAAAGGTACGACAGCTGAACATAGAAGATGCACTTGCTGCTATAAGGAAGACTGCAAAGAAAACGGGCGCACGATCGCCACAAATCGTGCAAAAAGTTGACCCCACGATTTAGCAAGTGTTCGAAATATTTTTGATTAATTTGTTTTCAAAATTTTCACAAGATATGTGAATGGTTATTTTGTGCATGACAGTTTTGTAAGATTTGAGTAGCTGTTTGTAAAAAGTATATATCTTTGTGAAGCTTGAATAGTGTCTAGTGTTGGATATTTGTTTTTATCAATACTTCGAAGTAAATAACACCCAGACTACAGTGACTGGCATTGCTGAGATCCAACATATCTAATGAAACCTCTATGAAAAAGCGAGAAATGGGTGTTCTAAATATTTTTATAACCGCGGCCGAAATCAGCCCGTGCGGTCCCACGTGACCGAAAAAATGCGGGACGAAATCGGCCCGCGCGGTCAAGGGTTTAACATATTCGAAATCTAGTGTTCGTAAACTGTAAGCATTCGAAATGGTTCAGAAATTCGAAATTTTGGAGGAACCCAGGACTATTCAAATATATGGTGATTGCCACAGGTCATATTTCCATTGCAGAAATAGGCGTCTGTGTTTTTTAAGGTGCACCTTATATGAGACATTTTCCATACTGCTCCCCCAGTCAAGGGCTTTTAAGTGCTATGACGTCTCTTTTCACTCCTTTACTCTACATGTTGCCGCTTAATTCGTCATTGGCAAAGATCTGCGTGAAAGAGGAACAAACGTGCGTCTTGAAAAACCTAAGAAAATGTTGCAATCGTGACTTCTCTTTTTGATTCTGTAGCAATAGGAAATTTCTAATGAGTAACCGTATTGTTCTACAAGATACGCTATATCAAAATGGGCATTTTGCATAGGAAGTCAGGAAATGTAGGTGCCGTGCTGTGCGTCCTTCATTCTATGCGCGTGGAAGCTTCCAGCCACCTAATCCCCACCGTCAAATCTCGCCAGGAAAATGGTAGAAACATTAGCGTATCAGAAGCTGAAGAAATTGGGCAAAGTTGGCAGTTGGCAAGTATGCACAAACTTCCACAGAATGAGCAGATTGAAAAAGCATTAGGATACCCATAAAATTCCTTCTATGATCTATCCGAATGGAAACTTTTGAGGCGAGCTCGGGCTCATGAACACCTCTTTCATTTGATAGTGGCTGTGACTGAATTGATCTTTTCGACATTTGTACCGTTAAACCTATGCTTGATCTACCGTGTTCTATAAAGGCATGGATCTCTCTGTTGGACATGAGCATTCTTGGTTTTTCATCCTGAGCGAATCATGGGCTTTCCATGCCGAGACTTGAACCTTGTGCTTCAGATTTTCCACCTCCACACCGAAATGCTCCGCTTAGTGGCACCGGTTTCTATCGTAGCTTTATCATGCTTCAATTCTCATTGGTTCGCATTGATTCTTCATTCCGGCAGCAGAGATAGCCTTGTTTACAACGTGTGTTTACAGTTCTAGGGCTGATAGGTGAAGAAGAGGGTGCGGGAACTTTTACTCTTTCGGCCGCGCGCCTCCGCGGCAAGCCCGCGATGGCGCGACGGAAACGCGTACGGCTGTTAGCTTCGTGCGCGTGGGTCCTGCACCGATTATCGACGGCTGGCAAATTGCCAATCGTCGTCTCGCCCTCGCTGATTGTCTACGTTTGAGCCATGTGTATATAACAAAATTATTACACTCATTCAGGCATGTCAACTAAACAATTCCAAAGAAATTTATACCAAAATTTCTTTAAGCAAACAATCACCCTGCTCTCCTTAGAGATCCTCTAGTTTGACCGAAAGACGGTCACTTTGATTTGGAAGACGTTCACTTTGGTTTGGAAAGCATCACGCTTGTTTAGAATAATTCCCAATTAGACGTAAGATGTGTCAAATTTGACGTGAAAATGTATAAATAAGGTTTCTACTAATGGTCTTAGGCTATCAGATGCACTATTATCACTAACCTCCTACTAATAGTGAAGACCTTATCACAACAGTAGTCCCAACAATAGTCAGCTGTTAGTGTTAGTTAGTTTGCTGTTACTCAACAGCGAAAGTTCGCAGCAGCCAGTTCTCGTTCGCAAGTTCATGCAGCAAGAAGCCCACTGAGGGAACTAGTATGAGTAAATCTCCTGCGCACTGCCAGTGGCTGGCGACGTCGCGCACGCGGCGTGCGCGCGCGGGGGCCGGCGCGGAAAAAAGTGAGTAAAAGTTCCGTCCCCCGTGAAGAAGACCATGCGATGCCTATTTGTAGTTGTCTTGTTTGCTAGCTAGTGTAAGGAAATTGTAAGGGGATGGAATCCTGTAGGGAGATGGGACGTAGGCTAGGGTAGAAGGTAAGGATAGCCAATCCACTGGAGATTGATTAGGCCACCCAGTAACGCCTAGCCTTGTCTTACCCGACGCCATTAGGCCCCATTAAAAGTACCCGTGCGGGAGTTTGCCCACTGGCTATCGGGACCCCCCATTAAGCCACCACTTAGAGCCCGCGCAACCCAGGGAGTACAGAAGAACGCCTCTCCGGTTAACAGTGGTGTGTAGGCTCGGTGGTGCTCGGCCGTCAGACTGACACCTTTTGGAACTGCATCACGGTTCCATAGAGTTTTGGTGGCTCCTTATTAATCTATCTTTATATTGAACATTAAATACACATTTTATTTTATATATATTTATTTCACTTAAACACGCAATACATACAATCGATATTCTACGCAACCTACTACAATCGACCAGTGCCCTTAATCTACCTGTTCCTTAAGATCCGTTCCTTTTTTCCTTTCTTACCAATTTCCTTTACCATTACCTTTTCCCTTTTCCTCCCGTACCTTCTCCAAGTGGGTCCGCCAAGGGAGAAAACCGTTGGAGTCTTCCGACGACCGTGGGCTTAGGAAACGGGCGGAGACTCGGCAACCAATGTCAGGGAGCGCCAAGAGACTGCTCGCTCGAAGTGAGACGACAATCTGCTCGTCCAAGGGGCGGGCTCCCTCAGAGCCATATGTCCGCTTTTATCCTCCGCGAACTGGGCGGAGCAGCGACTGGCTATCGTGATCCGTAGGGATCACGACACTCCCGAGGTCAAAAGTGGCTTTTATGCGCCAAAAATTATTTTTTTTTGAAGCATCCTCCCCACCAGAGTGGCATGTTTTGTTGATTACGGGATTTTTTTATTTTTTCCTATATTTCCTTTTGCTAAATAAGTTTGTCATTTGGATTACCTGATACCCGTTATCTTTTCCCGAGGAACAGAACATGTTAAAAAAATGGAGTGAACACATACATCAAGAAATCACAGTACGGATTAGAGAAATTCTATTAAGTACATTTAGAAATGGGCAAATTAATGTTGCTTCGTAAAGCTACTATGTAGAGTATACACCGCAAAACACCAACACATCAACACAAATCGGTACGGAAAAAACTCCAATGGCTGCATCGCATCGTTCGAAGTCGAAAAGTCGTGCAGGAACCAAGCTGAGACGACAGTCGTGGCGCATTACACGAATTTCCATTACCAACATTTTTTTCCGATTTTCGCACACCTTTACTTTTACCACAAATGATATGAAAACAATACAAACCGATATGGCACAAAAATTACTACGAACAATTAAAGCTAGAAACATAAATTACCAAATTACCATAATTGCTATTTCCTATTTTTACCATTTCCAAAAAATCTGGGACTTGATTTACCAGAGTTAATGATACAATCTAAACTGATGCGGGCAAAATGCCGTATGATGAGTGTAGGATTCTTGAATACTGTTATCCCTCTTACAATAGAAGCACCGTGCTTTTGTTCTACAGAACATTGCCAAATGATTTACCCTAAACAGACATCTGGTGCATTTCCTCTTTCTCATCGCTTGCTCCTGTCTCTGCATCAGAATGGGGTACTCCCTGCACTCCGATGCAAAGTGGTCTCCGTTACAGAAGACGCACTGGATGCTGCTTCCCTGTTCTTCTTCTTCTTCTTCTTTTCCCCTGTCGGCTTCCTCCGGTGGCGGCGGTGTCTGATGATATTTGGAGTTCTTCATTGGTGGGACGTCCGCTCCGAAACCTGTATTGGGTATCGCGAGATTGGGTTGTCTCAACTCAATCTTTTCCACCTTTTCCACAATATCGGCGAGCCTTTCCTAAAGAATTTGTTTTAGTTAAAAGCGTTTACGTAATATAATATTAGTAAATATTATATTATTGTTTTGTTTATTTATTTAATTAAATGACCTTTTTTAATTTTTAAATATTTGGTTTATTATTATTTTTACAATTTTTTAAAATTACTTTGCATATATATTTTTAATTTTAACTAGATATACCTCCATTTTTTCCGTTTCTCTGTTTCCTGCTGAACGCTTGGGTCAGCCCCTCGTTTTTTCGCCTTAGTAGGCTGTTTTTTTGACTTAGGGTGGTCCTCCTTAGTTTTCAAAATCGAGAGGTGGTACAAATTAGTCGAAATGGTTTGTGTTTAATAGTTTCCATTGATTAAGTGAAGTTCGGAATGTACGAAGTACTTACCCTTACAGCTGTTGCCAAATGAAATTCGATTCTGTAGAGCTTTTCGTAAATTTCCTCCAGTTTCCTCTCCATCGCTGTTGGAGGCTCGAGTGGCAGAATTGGTTGCAGGTCCGGAGGCAGATCGAAATGTTCCTTTTCGACACTTTCCACGTTTTCCACTTGTTCTTCCTCGTCTTCCTCCGGGGCTGGTCCCTGGTCTGCCATTGGTTCGGGAACGGGTAGCTTATCGCTCATGTTTTCGTTGCTCTGAAAAACTATTTTGTGTTTTCCCAATTTTTTTTTGATTATGCTGTCGAAATAGAGCGATTGCGGCACCGTGAAAACAGCTCATCGATATGAGGATCTTGAGAGGGATTTCCAAGAATGTTTGTATTTTTAGGTAAGTAATGTGCGAATTACCGCATGAGTATTCAAAAAAAAGTGTATAAAATTTGAAGAAAAAGTGGGAGGAGATAAGAAGAAAGAGAAAGAAGAGATAAGAAGAAGGAGGAAAACTAGCTTAAGAAGAACTAATTACAAATTTTAGAGTAATAAAGGACTAAATGGAGGAAGGGAGGCAAGAAGGGAAAGAAAATAAGGAACGAAGTGACGATAATAATAAATTGAATAAAAAATAAATTAAAAGTAAAATAAATATAATATAATAAATAAAATTATAATAAAATAAGTAAAAATATAATAAATAGAAATGTAATATAATAAATATTTCAACATTTATTTAATATAATAAATATATAATAAATAATAAATATTCTAATATTTATAACATAATAATTGAGATAAATGAATAAATAAATATTTTAGTATTTATAATATAATAAATATAATAAATAAATAAATTAGACGAATTATTAAATTATATTAAAAAATTGTAAATTATATTAAAATTAAATAGACGAATTAAACAATAAAAAATTAGGAAATTAGAGAATTAAAGCAGATTGGATATAAAATTTAGAAATTAAGAAAGAATGGGAATTAGGGAAAATTAGACTTAAAACAGATAAAAGAAATAAAATTGAAAAAAGTGAGAGTAAAGATTCGTCAAGATAGGGAGGAGAGGATAGGTGAAATAAAGGAGAGAGAATAATTCTAAGCAAGTGAAGAAGAAAAAAATAGAAAAGAAAGATGAGGCTAAGATAAAAGGTTTGAGCTTTAATAAAATAAAAAGGTAAAGAAAATGCGAGAAAAGAAATTGTTTCTTAAGCGTATTGCAGCAGCTTAAATCCTATTACCAGCTTGCCAAAAACAAGGAAAAGAGATTTCCTCAAAATGCGTAGGGTTATGCGAAGGACTATCTTTGTGATCCAAATGCAGCCGCTAACGGCTGCTGCGTGACCTTTGAGCATGAGCTGAGATATGCGAAAGAGATAAGCGCCGCGCATGCCAGCGCGAGCACTGTGAATACCGTATACAAGAGATACTGTTTACATATTTCCAAGAAATGAGGAATGTCTGGGAAGTCAAGGTTAAAGTTTGAGATCTCCACACCACTCGTTGCCGTTTCATTTTTACCATTTCTAATGTATCGTAGAAGTGGTTGCCATCCATTGACGTAGTTTAGGGTGGCTTCTTACTTAAAAATTGTCGATTGCCGCCCGCAGAGCGCCGAACACTGCTCGTTTACTTTTGCTGTATTGAATAGAAGCTTGACAATGCTTAACTTTCCCTTTCGTGAGCATCGTAAAGGAAAACTTTGTATGGTGCACGATATTTGTGCAGTTGCCTCTAGGATATCGCTATGACATATAATTTCCAGTATTGCTCCTTGTGGGCATTTGTAGCATCCCACTATGGAAAGTGGTACGATGCCACAAGAGAAATCTTGTATGTCTTCCTCCAGCCGTATTAGTGACGTGTCGAAAATTAAGGACAGTTCGACGGCGGATGCAGTGCTCCGTATAGTGGGTACCGAATACTTTCCTTCTGCCTGAATAATTCCCTGGGGTATCACAAGCGGAAACATGTGGGAGAGCTTTATAATTTCCGAAATATTGTTATTTGTGCAATAGCAATTGACGCTGTCTTCGGCAGCGTTGCAGTTGCACGTATCTCGTATAGAACACGTTTCCAATTTTGTCCGACTCGCATTTGAACATGCATATGCAAACTGTGTTTCCCGTTCGAGAACTGCAGTAGTTTTTCCATTTGTGATAAATTGTCTAGACGTAATTGCCAGTGGACTGATATATAGAGAAGAGATTTCCATGTCGACGTTACCAATGCGCTTCATAGTGTTCGGTTTAATTTCCACCGTGTAAGTTGAGGATCTTTCATTTCCATGGAATTGCTCTACCGTTAACTTCACTGTTTCGAACCAAGACGGACACTCAAATACCGTATAAATATCATCGTCCTGTGGAACATGGTATACTCTGTAGAAAAGCCATCCCGAAGACGGGAATCCACATGAACATCCTAAGCTACCGCAGGATTCTGAACAATATGTGATTCCTGTTAAGTTATTGGCTATTTCCAACTCTTCCACGAGTGACTCTGGAAAATTTTTCGCACATTTGTCCCCTTTGCAAGTTCCCATATGTGGACATCTTTTCCTGTATTCGACTTTTACCTCTGTGTTACGAGTGAAGTATAAATTTTCCTGACGGCACCGTAGCACGGTCTCAAGTAGTGATAGCTTAAGGACATTGTGTTTGTTATTCCCATACTGCAGCTGTAAACACAAATCCGTTTGCATTTCATTAAGTTTCGCAATGACGGTTTTGTGAGTACTGCAGTTAGACTCCGAGGAGCGACAGTGGATGACGTCTGTGGGGAGCAGGACTACCTGCTGGCAAGCATTTACGGCAGTTCCGAAGAAGAGGGCGATAGTAAGTATTCTGACGATTGTTGAGGCGCTCCATCTCTTTGCCTTGGTATTTCCAATTTCAATTAGTGGGATGTTTTCCACTTGGTCGTCTTTTTTGATAAAGTGTGAAAAACAGCAGGACGGGTTGCAACAGTTATATAAATGTTTGCTTGTACGGAACATTCTGATTAATTTCCTTGACGCCACGATAAGGAAAAATAAAGTCATGACGATGACGTATAAGAGCAAGGCTGTAATGCCAATTGCTAGCCTTGGCCAGCATTCTGGATTGGATATCACTATAGTGCAAAAATTGCAATCACTTTGCTCACAAAACGGACTAGGGGGGCAAACCCACTGTTGTGAGTCTGCTGTGTTTCCATTAATTGATTTCATCGTGACTCGATAGTTATGTAAAGTCACTTCAGGTGGGAACTGTACCTTGAGGTCTGTATTTGGTTGCTTTATTTCGAAGCAGTGGTTATTTCCGCAAATTTCCACTGCATTTGTATGATATAGTCCTTTAATATGTGCTCCACCCTTTATGTACTCGATTCCAGCTGATTGCGCTCGTTGTGCGCATGCGATCGATATACAGCTCACCATAATTGCGGCTGTAAGGCCTCGTGCATACTTCCCGTCGCCGCGATGGAATCGCGGCGATGAGTTTCGCAGAGCGACGCGATCGAATTTGAATTTATCAGTGCTTGTCGCATCGCTCATCGCTCTGCAATGGGGCGCGACCGCGATCCGTCCAGGACCAAACGCTAAACACCGCGCGCGGCGCGAAAAAGTATGCCATGCCCGCGATGGGCGCGGGAAGCCATCGCGCATGCCGACCGTTACTGTTGCGGCGGCCGCGGCGAGGTTTCCTTTGACTATTCGACCGCGTGCGGCGGAATGGTCATGAACTGAGCGCCGCGATGGCATCGCGGCGATGGAAGTATGCCCCCGGCCTAAGCCAGAGGTTCCCTTGCGGTCGGGCTGGTGGTGCACTTACGGACCGCGATCGATATGTGCAGTGAGTGTGGTTTAGGCCCCTGTTATACTCCCGCGGGAGCTTCCGCGGATGGGCGGAAATCGCGTCGGGACCCCGCGCCGGGCCACTCGTCGCGGCCCGCCACGCCCGCCGCCGACAGTCGACGAGAGGGGTGTTATACTTCCCGCCCGCGGGAGGGCAGCCGTCCGCGGTGCACTGCACCGCGGAAGGCTGTCGTCTCGCGGAGTTCGACGCGGGAAACGCGCTCCGATGCGACGCTAGCCGCCCCGGGACGACGACGACCGTCCGCGGTGCACCGTCCGTCCGCGGACGTCCCGCGGAAGCTCCCGCGGGAGTATAATAGGGGCCTTACACGGTCTTTCGCTTTCCGCGGCAGGAACGGTCGCTGTCGCGTCGACGCCGTTTCCAGCGCGCTCTCCTCGCTCGTTATGTGTCTGTCGTTTTCCTCGTTGTTTTTCCCTCTTGTTTCCGATTGCGTCGAGAGACGCTGGTGGGGACTTTCCCGGTGTACCCTTAACGTCCTCATCAAGTTCTAGAGGGACTGACATGTTCACGGATCGCTCTATTACCGATTTCTGTGTGCGTAGACGCACAAATCGTATTTTCTCATCTGGGTCCGCGACGAGGTCCGTAATTACGGCCAGCTGCCATTCGCTCAGCGGGATACCGTCTTCCATGATGAAAACAACTTCGCCTATTCGCGGATTCCTCCTGGTGAACGTCTTCTGATTAATTCGCGTTTGATGGAACGATCTGAGCTCTAGGAGATAGTCTGCTGTCTAGATTTTCCACAGTTGGTTCAGGGATTTCTGTAAAGACGCCATGTATTCGACTGCTCTTTCTTTCGTCGAGATGGTAGGCATGTATTCTTTATCTGACTTATCGTGCTCTTTTCCATGAGACGGGGGAAACAAGTTTATTTCCGTATAGGGTAGTAAGAAATCGATTGGCCGTATGACCGTTGCGTCATCGATTGAAGTTCCCATGTATGTGAGGGGTCTGGAATTTACCATTGCCTCACACTCCACGATGAAGGTGTGGAATTCGCCGTCACTGACTTTCTTACCTACTGTTTTCTTCAGCGCATGTTTCATTAATCCTCTTAATCTTTCATAAAATCCTCCTTTCCAGGGAGAGAGTGGGGTAATGAATTTCCACTGTATTGTTGATTTAGTGAGGAAACTATTAAGACTTTCGTTCGAGATGTGAGTACGCTTGTCAATTGTTTGTATGATTTCTTCGCCTAGTTTGAAGTTTGTCGCATTGTCCGATAGTATTGATTTCGGTTTTCCTCGCCGTGCGACGAATCGACGCAGGCAATTGATTACCTCTAAGGCACTGAGATTGTTTACCACTTCAAGATGTACCGCTCGCGTAACCATGCATCGTTTACGATTCATCTTTTCAGAATCGACGACGGAGAAGGGTCCTGCCATATCGATCCCGATGTGGGTGAAGGGTCGGCAGCGGTCAATTCGCACATTTGGCAATGGTGGGGAGTCAGGATAAAAGTAAGGTTTAAAATTCCACCTCTTGCAAATTACACATTTGCAAATGTAATTTCTTACCATTTGCCGTCCCCTTGGTATCCAGTACAGTGTTCTGACGTTTGCCAATGTTCCATTTACACCTTGATGGCCAAAGTTTTCGTGGAAGTCTTTGATGATTAGTTTTGCTAGGGGGTGTTCGGGACTCAAAAGGATTGGCTGTACCGTCTCCTTTGGCAGATATTTTGCCTGAATTCTCCCGCAACATCTAATGATGTTGTTTTCGTCTTTACATAATTTTAATTCTTTCCATTTAAGTAGCTTATCTTGTGTGACAGTTTTCTGCATAGCTCTTATCATGAGCTTTTCAGCCAGTTTTACGTCTTCAACATCGACGTAGCACAACGGCAGAGAAGTGCAAATGGATTCCAGTTCGGGTAAGCACTCTTTCAGCTTATTTTGGTGTGTTGGTGTTACCTTGTCGTATATTTTATGTTTTATAAATTTCAAAACTAGGGCTGTTACCTTACGACATTTGTTAAAAGTGCTATATTCACGGCTGAAAATCGGGCAGTTGATTTCTGGCGTCTTCGTTGCACTAGCAAATGAAGATTTCACCATTTCCAATGCACTTTCTTCATTACCTGATTCCCTACTATGCCATCGAAACTCTGGCATACTTGGCCATTTCGATATGTCCTGCTTTAGGAAATCGGGTCCATTCCACCAGGCGTGATTTGGCATTTAATTTTTTGTCAAGCCTCTAGTGGCACAATCTGCGGGGTTGAGATCGGATGGAATATAGTGAAGGTTTACCAGAAGCTTCTCAGCTTTCCATTTTTCGAGAATCTTTTTGATCTCCCTACACCTGTTGTCTACAAATGTACCATTTTTTGCTTCCGATTGAATCCAGTGTAATGCAACCTGTGAGTCGCTGTAAACTCGGATCCTATGGACTTGAAGTGACATTTCCTTCAGGATAAAGTTGGTTAACCTCGTGCCAATGAGTAGCGCCAGCAGTTCCGATCGAAGAATTGTTAGCTGACCTCCCTTTTCCTTTAGGGGTGCTGGCCTTTGCCTTGCCATGAGTAATGAACAATGAATAAGATAGTACTGATCTATCCGGCGTAAATAAACCGCAGCGACGAATGCCTTTTCGGACGCATCCACGAACGTATGCAGTTCGTACAAATTTCTCGGTTCGATTGATGCGATGGATCTGGGTATTCTGACTGAGTAGTCGGAAACATTCGCGCAAATTGCTTGCCACATATGGTTGTGTTCTTGGGACAATGGATCGTCCCAATCATACCGATGTTTCCAAAGTTCTTGAAGAAACACCTTTGCTGGTACAAGCAGCGGCGTAAGGAAGCCTAGTGGATCAAACGTAGAGTGAAGATTTTGCAGAATTTTTCGTTTCGTAGTTTTTCCGTATGTGAGTTTACATGCCAACGTAAACTCGTCTTGCCTGGGATTCCAAGGGATTCCCAAAATCTTGTGTCTTGCTCTTTGATACGTCCTCCGACGCGATTGCTTTGTTGCAATTTTCATCGTTGGTTATGAATTGTCGTAAATTCATCGACATATTAGCGAAGGTTTTCTTGCATGCTACGTACTTCTGATACAGAGACCTTGTGGAAGTATCTGTCTTAAGTACGTTGTCCACGAAAGGTTGCGGTTTAACTGATTATAAAGGCTTTCATCGAATTCCTTTTGCTGAGATATTGCATATTGAATCTTACCGAATCGCGCTCAGTTTCTTGCAAATGAATCATATGAAACGCTTTTTCTACGTCTGCTATCATTACCTTTGAACCTACTCGTGATCTTAGAAGGATTCCGCATAAATCTGGGAGTAGTACTGGACCTTGATGAATGACGTCGTTCAAGCTGAGTTCGCCTTTCATCTTCGATGATGCATCGAGAACTATGCGGATTTTCGTTGTTTCACTGCTTTCCTTGACTACTGCTTGGTGTGAGATGTAGTAGCATGGATTCTCGTTGCATGGAGGTTGCGTTACCTCTTCGACGAAATGCTTTCGAAGTTGCTCTTCGATGATGAGACCATATTCTTTCCAGCACTTGGGGTTTCGATCTTTCATTTTGAATAACTGATGAAGCCGCTCATAGCTAAGCTATAGTTGTCAGATAGGTTGTGTTTATTCGATTTCCAAGGAAATTTTACATAAATTTTTCCATCTTTTATCTGAACGGAAGAGAAAAATTCTTTGATTACGTTTTGATTTTCCTCGTCTCGACTGAAACAGTCGTCTATGCCAACGTTCTGTAGTTTCCAAAGTTCGGAGTAATCCGGTGTTGAACTCTCTATTTCCGATGAATTCAGGGTATAAATGTTGCCATTACCGTAGTAATACGTTGGCATTTTAGATTCTTCTCCAGTGCTTCTTCGTGATCCGGAGATCACTGGACCGAACATCGTTGAGGTGACAAAGAGTCCGGAAGGAAGGCGGAGAATAGGTTCGTCTATTCGAATTACTTCATAAAAGTAATCAATTCCCAACAGTATCTCTGGGATGACTTGTGCACTTTCCAAAAGGGGATCGCCTTCTGGAAAATGTGTTTGGATTACGTTTTTGTCTTCATCTGGGAGATCTTCAAGATCAATTGTCGCCGTTATTTTGTTATTAGTGAGGAGGTTTACCGATACGTCATCTCCTTCTTTATTAAAAAGACTAATCCTTACAGTTTGGACTGTTTTTCTTTCCGCTTTACCCCCAAACGTAGTGAGTGTGATTGCTCTTTGCGATATGGGATTAAGACGTAAACGTTCTACTAAAGACGTTGCAATGAATGATTGGTCTGAAGCGGAATCAAGCAAAGCAAACGTGGTTTCCATTTGGTTGGAACCGAGATTGAGAACACGTACAAGGATTACCATCAAGCGATTAGCATATTTATGAGAGACGCTTTGATGAATGACAGTCTTTTCTTCATCAGAGGTCTCTCTGGAAGGACATAAAGATGTTAAATCAACTGTAACGTTATTAACTGACCTTCGAATTGGCGTTGGAGACCTTGAGAATTTCACTCTGTGTGGTGACGTAGCTTTGCGTCCTGTAGGC
Organism: Heligmosomoides polygyrus bakeri; assembly: GCA_947359475.1. NCBI lineage: Eukaryota > Metazoa > Nematoda > Chromadorea > Rhabditida > Heligmosomidae > Heligmosomoides > Heligmosomoides polygyrus. Next base: position 73,735,408 of record OX375868.1, read on the forward strand.
GATCTGGCTGGTGACGTTGTCGGCTCGATGTCGGAGTTTCGTCCTTTCCGGTGCGGCGAGTTGGATCTTCTTGGGTAGTGGTTAGACGGCGAGTGTCTAACATACTGATACTTCTTCTGAAATTGGGGACGTTCCGTAGAATAAGAAGGGCGGAAGTCTGCATAATATTTTCTTCTTTGCCTGGATTGGCTCCTAAAGTCTCGTCCTCTGCTCCCTTTAGTCTTGCACAGGATCGGGTTGTGATTGCGATGACACCATGTGCAAGGAGTACGAGAGCACAGCCGTGTCGGATGTTTCGGACTGAAGCATTTCCAGCAAACGTTAATACTTTTCATCCTTTCAATCTTCTGATTGGTAGTTACGTATGTCTTACAGTCTCTAAACTTGTGACTTTGGTTGCATCCGACGCAACGTATGTCATGCGTTACACGCGTATGGAGGATGCTAGATTCGTCTGTAGTATTACTTTCCTTACGGCTTTCTAGGTGTTCCCTTCTTTTCACTACCAGCGATAGCTGACTTAGAATATCATCCATGCTCCAGTCTTTACCCGAGTCAAACTCTTTCTTGGCTACTTCTTCTTGCACCTTTTGGGAGAAGGTGCCCAACGCCATACTGATCATGTGAGTGGTGTAAACTACTTCTCCTTGTCTACGCAAGGTGCTTACAATTGCCTCGACGTCGTTAAGTGTGTTGCGTAACCTCGGGTCATCCCTTGATTGCTTCATGGATTTCAATTGCCTTATCATAGCCATGGTCACTCTTTTGGGATCTCGGTACTGGTTTCGTAACTGCTGGATTGCCTTTTCATAGGAATCGCCCGTTCGTGGAATCATTTTGATTGCTCTAGCCGTATCTCCCGTGCAACAATTTGCCAAAATGGACAATTTCTCAATGTTAGAATATGGCTGTTTATGGACTAGTTCTTCAAACATTTCCCAAAACGAATCGAATTCTGAAACCTTCCCACTGAACTCCGGAATTTTTAACTCATTACCTATCAGATGTCGTATAGTGGCCTGCCCAGAAGTTGCCGTTCCAGGGCTATTGCCTACTGCTGTGGTGGAGCTCTGCTGTTGTTGGCTAAGCTCCTGTCTTACCGATGCTTCCTGACATTCGAGTTCAAGAAGTCGCTTTTCCAATACACGTCCTAGACTAATTGCTTCTTCTATGAGTTCCTCCCCTTTCCTAGTTTTCCAGTGGTCATCCAACTCTATTTCAAGAGTTTCGTCTTTACTTTCGGATCTTATGCTAAGTACAATGCATGAGCACTCGTTGTAGTATTCCCAAGTGGCTTCCCTGTGGGTTTACCTAGGGCTTTCACCATGATGGGCTTAGTTGCCAGAAACTGTTGAAGTTCCCCTAACTCTCTAGGAAGTTCCCAAGGATTAGCAATCTCTTCTGCTTCTTTGAAAAGACTTGTCAGTGTGTTGAGTTGCCGAGTAATCTTCTGTTTAGCTCTCTTCAAACTGAAGACCTGTGCTGCCATATCGACGATGTGGACCAAGAGGAAGGAGTGAAGTCGTGCCACGGCTTTTATTCAAGCCCGTGGAATGTTCGTAACGCGCCACGAATGAGTCAGAGTGTTATGAAAATAAAGAATGATCGTTGGATTTATATGTTGCTGTTCTCAGACCGGCTTGAGAAAATCATCGGATACTACCTGCATGAGGTTCCGTCGTGCGCATTTTCCCATGGGAATGGCCTTATCCCCGTTTGTTGTGAAAAACATAGATTTGACGTTCTCGAGAAAGAATTTACAAAATTTCGAATTTCTGCAGAGACTTAGGTCGATTTGCCTTTTTTTCGAGTTGCAGGAGCAAACTTTGGTTACCAGTCTCTTTCATTTTTTAAAAGAAGTCTTTCGAACTGCCAGCCGGGTTTTCTAAGAGTTTCCTTCTTCTGGAATGTCTGTCGGACAAGCCAGCCGGGTTTTCTAAGAGTATCCTTCTCTTGGCACGTCTATCGGACACACCTGCCGGGTTTTTTAAGAGTATCCTTCTCTGTCAAAGGTAGTACTACCGTGTAAAGCTTACTTTTCGCAATTTCCTGTCCTTTAAGATAGGTGTTTCAAGAGGCATTTCCCCAGAATAGCTGTAAAAAGGGAGAACTAGCTAAGAAAATGACCTTCTGAGAAGTCTATTCTCCAGGATTATCCGAACGCGCTAGATTGGCCAGAAATAACGCACTCGAACAAATTCCTTTTGAAAGTGTCTCAAAAAGGCTTTCCATGTATATTTCCAGCGGAATAAGTTTTCCACAGGAGTTACACCAATATTGCCATTATGTAGTTACCATATTCATTACCTAATCGGCCGAACGCGTTATTTTAGCTGATGCACCATTTTGGAACTGCATCACGGTTCCATAGAGTTTTGGTGGCTCCTCATTAATCTATCTTTATATTAAACATTAAATACACATTTTATTATATATATTTATTTATTTCACTTAAACACGCAATACATCCAATCGATATTCTACGCAACCTACTACAATCGACCAGTGCCTTTAATCTACCTGTTCCTTAAGATCCGTTCCTTTTTTCCTTTCTTACCAATTTTCTTTACCATTACCTTTTTCCTTTTCCTCCCGTACCTTCTCCAAGTGGGTCCGCCAAGGGAGAAAACCGTTGGAGTCTTCCGACGACCGTGGGCTTATGAAACGGGCGGAGACTCGGCAACCAATGTCAGGGAGCGCCAAGAGACTGCTCGCTCGAAGTGAGACGACAGTCAGCTCGTCCAAGGGGCGGGCTCCCTCAGAGCCATATGTCCGCTTTTATCCTCCGCGAACTGGGCGGAGCAGCGACTGGCTATCGTGATCCGTAGGGATCACGACAACACCTGCCCTCTTTATTTTTTGGTGTCGTTGCACATAATCTTGATGTCTGAAATTATAATAAACTAATGCGAGGACTGAGCGTTCTGTGCGTAAACTTATGCTGCATAAAATGAAATGGGATAACAAGTAATAATACCGGGCGTTCAACCGCTACACTGTCGAACACAGTGGGCGCTCGGAGTTATTATACTAGGCAGATCACTTACTCATCGATTGATGGTCTCATAGAAACGGTCATGCAGGCTTGTAGAATAAGTGAATATGGGACTGCTAGGAGGCAGATCAACCCCAACTAGCGACCATAACTTTTCAGAAATTTCGAAGAAATGGTGCTCAATTTATATAGCAAAAATCCCAGCACGACGGCTTATTTTCGACAGAGAGAAAGTGCCGTCCATACCAGGCTTCCCTACATTTTACTGAAGATGTATGGATTGCGGGGGAATAAGCTGAACATACGAAAGCACTCGACGGCCGCGGCGACAGCTGCGGCAGGGGCGATGTATACATAGTAAGGGCTGCTACAGTCACTGAGTCTAATGCTCATGTAACTACATAGACCTTTTCTGCTGCTTCTGCTTAGCTATTTGAAAGTCCTCCGGTGCACCTATTCAGAGAAAGTCGATATTTCGAGAGGGAATTAGATGATCTAATCGAAGAAGTAGACAATTGTTTCCATTGTGAGAAGATTGAGTGTCCCTTTATGACAAGAAGCTCCATTTCTAAAGGTCACATATCTAGTTACATTACAGCATACCTCGCGCGCGCGACGAAAAACTGTGTTCGTACTACCAGCCATGGATTGCGCAGCCAGTAAAGGCAGCTGTCTCTAGGAACTTCTTGCGAGTCATTCACTTTTCTTCCTATGATCACGAAAGATTTATTATGTATGCCTTTTGTCCGACGTGGGTGAGACAACTGGTTATGGAATCCAGTACCGTGCATGTGCAAGGTGGTTCAATGTTTTTTCGCGTGTCTCAACATTTTCACCTGTGAATCGTCTTCCAAGGCCTAAAGTTGCTCAATGCTTCGAATATTAGTACTCCTCCACTAAAGCCCTTCGCCAGATGTCAAGAGCCATAGCAGAAAACGCAAACCTATGACAATGCGGTAAACGACTGTAAAGCAGCTCAAAAACTGAACGTTATTTTAAGCCTCTAAAGGCAATGAGCGGGCAAAGCGCTAAACGATTGATAAAGAATGATCTCTTGAAAACAGTACCCTGCGCAGAAGCATACAAATCATCTAAACATTCGCGAGATTTTACCAACGAAAATAAGGTGAACACCCTTTCCATCCAAGCCGAATTAATTGAGTGGTTAATGGTGCAGTCCCATACGCAAAGGGTCAGAGGTTGTTCGGAATTCTTTTGCATACTGCTGTTACATCTTTCTTTTTATGTTTTTAAAGATTAAAGTGAAAAGGTGGGATGTCCGTTCCTCTACGTGGTGCCAGTGGAAAGTGCTTATGCGGGCCGAGCTCAACACGGACACTTCGAGTGCAAGCGACAGGCCGGGGTCAAGGGACGAGGTTTCAAGGGCATTCTATTCACATTCCTATGGCCACCACCGATGTAGGCATAATCGTCTCCGAAAGTTACCGAGACTCGGTTGCAAACGTGGAACGCATTTTGGTGAAGGAAATTATCGCTGCAGATCGGCGTTGGAGCCATGATTTCCTCTGCGTATGCTCCACAGAATGGCTGCTCCGAGCGAGCCTAGAATGAGTTATAGAGCCGCCTTCATGAGAAGAAAGCAGAAGTACTGTCAAAAGACTATTACTGTCGCAGGTGTCCTTAACGGCACGGTATCGCTGAGAAAGACGGAGACGGCTGTCATGGTTGTTTCGGTTTTGGTTCACGTAACGCTGATGGTGAGCGTATGTTCAAGTTCACATAGTCGAACGACCTCACCATGGTGAACACTAGATTCCGAAAACTGACCTACCTCATTCTATAGCGGAAATACTAAGACGCCGATCGACTTTGTCCTTGTGCGAAATCGTGACCAAGCGCTTGTCGCGGACGCAAATGTCGACATACAATACCGCCCACTGATCTGCACTAGAAAGGTGACACCGCCGATGTTTAAGCAGGTCGTACGGAGCGGTCCATCAGGGATCAAGTGGTGGCGACTAAAGGAGAAGCAGCTCTGACTTCTCGCATTCCGTCGCCGACGGTAGCGACCGTCGAAGAGACATGACAACGTGCTACCGAAACGGTACTCAGTGCTGTGCGTTTCGAACCCGGCACTACTAAACCTAGAATTCGTAAGGTCGACAAGCAGACATGGCGTTGGACCAACGAAGTCACGAAGTTTGGTGGAAAAAAGTCTGAGGGAAGAAGACATTATACCACGCATTCCTCGGTGATAAGACAGCCGACAAATAACGTCTGTATCAGAAAGTCCAAAAAGCAAAGGAGGTACCCGTTGCAAGAGCCGCTCATTACGACGATGTCAACTGGAAGCTTGGGTCGAGTGGGCGATTTCTTTGTCAACTCGTCTGGGTTTGTCATCGCCAAGGGATCCTGCCATCATCCTACCTACCCCTGGGCATGCGACCGCCATTAGAAATTGGATGGAAGCCTGAAAACCAGTGCCACAATTATGTCCTAATTACTGTGACCCGACGCAACACCGTCGCCAAGTCTCGCCTAATTATGTCCCCAGGCATAGTTACTGCCCTCCAGTTGAATTTTAAAATTCTTATACCTAATTAAATTTTATTTTCCTGCCGCGTATGATCTTGCCTTAGCTGCGACGATTCATTTGGTACCAAATAGCGCCGGAAGATATGCACTGAGAGTGCTGCTGCTTCAACCGATTTCGTTTATTTCAACGGAAGAATTCTCAGTCTAAGAACTCTTACTGTAGCTTGCTATCCACTCATCTTTAAGGAATGAAAATGACATAGAAATTTAGGTTTCGAGTTCATTTTGGGCATTTGCGTGCTGGTTGCAGTTTGTCAAAACTGCAAGCGAGTCTTAGTAGAAAGCACTCTCTATCGCCGATTTTAGCTGCGAATATCAATGTACTAAGCGGATGAATTAGTCTAAAAATATGTTGGCTTACCATACACAATGTGGGGACTCCAAGTATCAAATGTCGAGACGCCAGGTGATCAGATGGCAGGTTTTCAGCTGTTTAAAGATGACGACTTCTTTCAGAAGGGCGACTGAGCTTCTAAAGCGTTTCATGTCCAGTCTTCGCAGAATGAGAGATGGAAAGCCCAGTATTGTAATTATGCAGTTATTCGCTAAAAATCTTCAATCAGTTCGGACGTCAATATTTGGACGCACCAGATCCAGCGCTGATGTATGGCGTTCTTCGATCATAATTGCGCTGACCTGACATGTCCTACAGAGACAGTGCACTTGGCTATATGACCAAACAATCGCTCATTTCTCTTTCTCGTAATTACGGACACCATTATCGATTCAGGTTGCCAAATCGTGACAGTTTTTCTTTTTTCCGAATTGCTTAGATCATAGCATGAATTTGTTGGCCAGTGTGTAAGCTTCACAAAATTCAATTTCAGCAGCCGTTGTCAAGCCCAATCGACTCTATTTTATTTTTCTATCTAAAAAAATGTTTGCGGTAAAACAGCAAGATTGTTAGTTCCTTACTAAGAGCTGCTAATTAGCATAGAAGCTGACCTTGATATACTACTTCTACGTCGATTTTATAATGCGCACCTTTCAATTCAAATTGGAAACTTTTCACGTTAAATTCGACACTCTTCTATGCTAGCTTAAGGCTTTTAAAACCAAAGCGTCCAAATCGAAATGCTCTTTTTCTGCACTAAACTGAACATTTAAAAAAATTGTTTAAGGACTCTTTGAAGTTTTAAATCACTTACCCAAAAAGTGGATACTTGTCTTAAAGTTTAAAAGAATTGCCACTTTTTGTGGAAAATATTTGTTTATAACTTGTTTTAAAGAGCAAGAAAGCAGCAATTTTTAATGCCAGAAAGGATTGCGCCATGCACTTGTACAAGGCGTCACGATTTTAATTCAATTGAGAGCAAAATTAGATGATTGCATGCAGTCTAACGCTTGTACAACACAGACAATTGTAAAAATACACATATTCTCGCTTTGATGCTTCATGTAAGCAGCGTTCACACTATCAATCTAATAAAAATCGCGACGGGCTTTTCAAGAGCACGGCGCAATCTGGTCTTTGATGCACTAAATGATTGTTGCCTCTTTGCTCTTCAAAATAAAATTTAGTTTATTTTTTAAACATAACAAAAATTGCATAAAATTATTACACTCGTTCGGGCAGCTGAAATAAAAGAAGTTCAAAAAAAGTTATAGCAATTTTTTCTTGGACAAAAAATTATTTTACGCTTTTGGAAGAGCTTGTAATCTAGTTTGTAGAAGCACGTTTTAATTTGGAAGACGTTTATTCTGCGTTAAAATTCTTACTCTAGCTTACATTTGGAAGAGTGTCCAATTTGCTTCGAAAAGTGTCCAATCTGATTTCAAAAGTGTCCAACTCGACGTTAAAATGGAACATATATATACATATATTTTTGAAAACCCTGGTGATTGGGGAAAATTTCTTAAGAATTACGGAATAAA